>NMUG010004764.1:0-13593 GCA_002855965.1 Monotropa hypopitys | reverse complement strand
CCGACCACATTTTCATAAATCACTTTTACAGTCGAAGCTCTGTCCGACTGAAAAATACAAAAACACTTTCAAAGATGAAAACCAAGCTCCTTGATCCGTACTCTGAAGTGAAAGCTTGCAGTAGCTACCAGACTCGGATCAAAAGAATGCCTTGTGACTCGGGACATACCGATTCACTCGATATTCTTTGGAACTTCCAAACCAAAAATGATCATTTTTTTCAAAAATACGGTCGAAGCTCTGTCCGACCTATTTCAAAATATTCTTTCAAAAAACTCAGCCGAAGTTCTGTCCGACTAATAAATACAAATAAATTAACAAAACAAATTTTTTTCTCAAACGTAGTCGGAATTCTGTCTGACCATAGAAAACCACTTTTCAAAGATTTAGCCGAGGTTCTGTCCGTCTAAGATCCAAAGTCATATTTTCAAGGCATAGTCAAAGTTCTGTCTGACTTCCTAAAATAAAATCACTCTTTACAAATATAGTTGGAATTCAGTCCAACTATAGAAAACATTTTTAAAAAATACATCCGAAGCTCTGTCCATCTCAAATAAAATTTTGCTATCAAAACATAGTCGAAGTTCTGTCCGACTGTCACAAATTAAAACTAAACAAAGCTATTTTCTCAAACGCAGTCGGAATTTTATCCGACCGTAGAAAATCATTTTCTCGCTGAAGTTCTGTCCGGCTCAAAAACAATTCTCTCTTCAAATCAAAATCGGGCCAAAATGCTGCCTGTGATTTTTTCTTCCAAACTGGGCCGAAATCCGCCCATCAACAACTATATCAAGAAGTTATTTTATTCAATTCATTTCATACATTTAGTAATAATTATTCATTTCTCTTAGCCGAGAAAACAATTGATTTTGGGTTGAAAAGAAATTTACTTTTAAAAGAGAAGTACTGAAAGGGTGAGTATGGTGCCTAGAGCCTTCCACATTCATAATTAAATTCCCGAACTCGAATTTCTGGTTTTGCAGACACCTTTTCCAAATAAAAGACATCTTGTTCAAACAAAATGACATCTTTTTCAAATAAAATACCGGTGACTTGGCACACTGCAACTCAATGCCGAGTGGCGACTCCGAAAATAGATTAATAATAGGTTGCATATTGTTTAGGCAATTGTAAAACTATTGTTAAATCTGAACATTTTAAAATTGGCACATTCAAGCCATCAGGGCATTTTCGAATAAACTTGCAAACAAACCCCCACATGTCATGCCGATCATCTACTTTGAAGGCCCTAGGCCAAATCGTTCATGATAAGTTCCTAGCCACCCATTGTTGGTAGGATGCTAGTCTGATCCTATATGAGTTCTGCCTTTCTTCGGCTAGGTCCAGGTCCTTATCCATTGTTTCATTGTTGGTAGCTTCATCGAATTCTTTGGTTCTGATAGTTGGAAGCCCGACTTTCAATGGTATGACTGCTTCTATGCCGAAGGCTAGTGAGAATGGGGTTTGTCCTGTGGAGCACCGAGAAGTTGTTTAGTAGCCCCACAGAATGTTGGGAAGTTCCTCGGCCCATCTGCCCTTTGCTGCCTGGAGTCAACTCTTGATTCCGCTGCTAATTGTCTTGTTTGATGCTTCGGCCTGACCGTTGCCTTGGGGGTAATGAGGCATTGAGTTGTAGAATTTGATTATGTGTTCGACATAGAAATTTGTGAATAGATCCCTCATAAATTGAGTGTCGTTGTCCGAAAATAAGGCGTACGGGATACCAAAGCGATAGACAATATTCTTCCATGTAAATCTTTTGACGTCCTTGTCTTCTATAGTGACTAGAGGTTCGGCCTCTACCCACTTGGAAAAATAGTCTGTAGCAGTAATTAGGAATTTGAACCCACCTAGCGTCGTAGGAAGCTTGCCGATGATGTCCAAGCCCCATTGAGTAAATGGCCATGGACTGGTTAGGGGAGTGAGTTCCTCGGCGGGCTGTATGATGATTAAGGAGAACCTATGGCAGGTGTCACACTTCTTCACGATCTCCTCTCCATCCTCCATCATCTTCGGCCACCAATAGCCCTGAGAGATAGCTTTGTGCGCAATTGATCTTCCCCTGTATGGGCACGACAACTGCCAGAGTGGAGCTCCTGCAAAACACCTTCCACTAATGTTGGGTGTACACACAGGAGGTAAGGCCCCGAGAATGACCATCTATAGAGCTTGAATTTCAGGCACAACCAAAACCGTGCCAACCTGTGAACTATTTGGTGGGCCTCCCTCTTATCCTCTGGTAATGAGTTGTCTTTCAGAAAGGAAATGATAAGGTCCATCCAACTTGGACCCTAACTGATAAAATAGACAGTTGCTTGCTTCGGTATTTCTATTCTCAGCTGATCCAAGTTCTGGATACTGATCGTCCTCTACTCCCTGGCTTTTGCTACTGAGGCTATTCCTGTGAGGGCATCGGCATGAGCATTTTGCTCCCTGTCGACCTGCTGGATTTGGATTTGTTTGAACATCCCCATCTTTTCCTTTGTTTTATGTACGTAGCTTCTCATTCTCTCGTCTCGGCACTCATAGTCACCATTGATTTGGTTGACCACGAGTTGAGAATCGTTGTAGACCTTGAGGCTCTGAATTTCCATCTCTTCGGCATCTTTCAGTCCGGCTAGAAGGGCTTCATATTTAGCTTCATTGTTGGAAGCACTGAAGTTAAGCCAAAGAGAATGTTCGTGTGTGACACCCTCTAGAGAGATGAGGACAACTCCAGCCCCATTCTCTCGGCAATTTAAAGCATCGTCAACGAACATCCTGCAAGAATCCTAAGGCTCCTCAGTCCGAGGGGAGAACTCGACAATGCAGTCCGCCAGGATCTGGCCCTTGATGGATGTTCTTGGTTGGAAATGAATATCTAAATTGGCCAGCTCAACGGCCCACTTGGTTATTCGGCCGGATAGGTCGGCGCATTTTAGTAATGACCGAAGGGGAAATTCGGTCAAGACAATAATGGTGTATGCCTGGAAATAAGGTACAAGTTTACTAGAAGCAATAACCAACACATAGGCAAGTTTTTCCAAGGGAAGGTACCTTGTTTCTGCATTGATGAGAGATTTGCTTGAGAAGTAGACTAGAAGTTGCTCAATCCCTTCTTGCCGAACCAAGGCTGAGCTGACGGCATGAGGAGTTACAGCTAGTTAGAGGAACAGTTCTTCCCCTGCATTGGTTTGGAAAGAAGGGGAATCGAAAAGAGGTAGGATTTGAGGTTGCCGAGGGCTTTTCTGCATTGGTTGGTCCATTTGAAGTGTTGGCGGTTGTTCTTTTTGAGGACTTTGTAGAATGGTCATCACTTATCTGAGGATCGACTGATGAATCGGTTTAGATCCGCCACCATTCCTGCCAGCTTCTGCACTTACTTAAGGGTCCTTGGATCTTCTATCATCTGGATGGTCGAGATTTGGGAAGGGCCGGCCTCAATGCCTCGGCGTGTGACCAGGTAGCCCAGAAACTTTCCTGGGCTGACACCGAAGGCACATTTTGAAGAATTGAGCCGAAGCTTATGCTCCTTAAAGATGTTGAATATGCTCTGGAGGTCTGCTAGGTGATGCTCTTCAGCCTTGCTCTTGACCACCATATCATCGATATAGGCCTCCATGGTGTCGCCGAGCTGAGAGTTGAACAATTTTGTGATCATCCTCTGGTATATTGCTCTGGTGTTTTTGAGGCTGAAGGGCATGACCTTGTAGCAGAAGAGACTCCAGGGAGTGATGAATATTGTCTTATCCTAGTCCGGACCGAACATTGCAATCTGATGATACACTCGGTATGCATCCATGAAGCTTATACGGGGATGTCCGGGCGTTAAATCGACCAGCTTGTAACACTCCCAAATTTTGGAACATATTTTGTTTAAGTAAACATTGGGACGTGTTAGAAGTAGGTAATGAGTATCAAACCAGGTAAGTAAAGTGTTATCTACTACACACACTACTTATTACAACACATGCTTTTTATTGAAATGAAGTACAACTGAAAAGAGGCAAAAAGGGTTTTATAACACAACCCTGTACAACAGTACCCCAACTAAAAGAAAAGGCCAAAATAGGATTTATAAATTTATCTTGTACAAGTGGCCAACAGAAAAGGAAAGAAAGTACAGAACTGAAAAGAAGGGCAATCTATCACTACAGTCCGGTCCAGCCTCAACTCTTGTGAAGGATCCAGTGGCTCCAAGTCAAATGGGGGTAAGTCCTACAAAAGTAGAGGGTCGGGCACCACCGCCTGGTAGAGATAATATATCTCCAAACATCTATAATATTGGGGTGCAAGTGAGTGACAGTGCAAGGAATGTAAATGATGCAATGCTATGGATCTCATTATTTAAAACAATTATTCTCTTTCAAATATTTTACTGTCGACTCATCGTAAGGTAAAGTAGTAAAACCAGTGTGTCTGACCAAGACCCGAGAAAGAGAAGTAAAAGTAACCAACATCTACCAAACGATTGCCTAGACAAGGCCAAGAGGGAATTGTGTCAAGTGTCGACCCACACTAAGTAAAAGACTCATTTCCGTTATATAAATGTGTTCCAATTTCCATTACATTCCAATCTTTACTTGTATTCCATTTCTGTGCCTTCTAGTAGGAGCTAGGCAAGTATCAACCAACAATCATAGAGTATCGGCTAGTTTCGCATCAGGGCTCGTCAACCCCTTATCGTGTCGTTCCTGTTTTCCCCGGCCCACCGGAAAGGTCCAGTCAAACCTCCATTGCGCAATGTCGTGTGCCACTCCAAATAGTGACCCAAGGTCGCAAGCCGAATCATAGTCACTCATCAGTATCCAATCCCTCTTATAGAGTACAATGTGACATTTTCATTATTATTCATTCCGTGCGACCTAGGGCATACTACCTCCTAGTCGACATATCATTCCAAAGTGACTTTTATTTCGTTCTTTCTAAACCAATTCCGTTTATTCACAAAACGTCCATTTCCAAAACATTTCCGTTCATTTCGCAAAACATGTCATTCGTTCACAAAATATTCCACTAGTTCAATTTTCCACAAAACGTGTCAAAATACCATTTGACCCACAAACCATCTAAGAGTGTCCAAAACAAGCCAATATCCCCAATTTGATTTCATAAAACGACAACGATAGAATTTTCACAAGATTTGGAGTTTTTCACAATCGAACTCGAAATCGACCAACCAACATCCTAGGGAGAATGTAAGGACCCTAGACAAAACTCAACACGACCAATTTTAGTGAACGACAACACTTTAACTCTAATTTTACGAATATACGAAGTTGATGGAATTTCATAAAACGAGCGAGAAAGAAGTAAAAGCGCCAACAGTACAAATGAGAGAGATAGAGAACTCTACCTTAATTGTAACTCTGGTGACACTCGCCAGAAAACTTCACCGGAAAACTTCGCCGGAAACCTCCTCCGCACCAATGGACCTATGTACATCAATGGAAAGCTCACGACGATGAGAATACAATTCTCTAAAGAACCAATATGAGAAACCCACTCTCAAAAATCGACTTACCCGAAACTTCGAGAGGATGACGCCGATATCTAGGTTGCCGGAAAGCCCTCGCCGCGGGGAACAACGTTTGAGCTTCGCGTTTCTTTCAAAACTCAACGGTTGGGGAGCTATGGAAGAGAGAAGGTAAAGAGAGTGAAAGGGAGGTAGAGAGAGAGAGATTTAGGATTTGGAGTGAAGAATATGGGGCAAAAATCGTATATAGGGTATATATAGGACCCCCATACAAAATGACAACCTTTCCCTTAATAAGTCTGTCCGAATAGCCTTTGCACCGGTGCAAGTCAGGTCTGCACCGGTGCAAACCCCATTTGCACCCTACTGCCTCCACTCAGGACCTATGTGCACCGGTGCAACTCCCACCTGCACCGATGCAAACTACCCCTGCACCGGTGCAACCTCACCTGCACCGATGCACACCTGAACAGAACCTACATGAGCCAATCTGAACCGGTGCAACAAGTGCCTGCACCGATGCACACTTCTCCTGGGACTACATTTCCTTGATAAGGGTCTCCAAAACTTATCTGAATCGACCCCGAGCCTTCCTAACTCAACCACTAACATTTTCCTCAACTTTCAAGACACCAAATAAACATTCTAATGTCACTTAATCGACTTCCTCAAGGGTACGAACGCTCTTAACGATTTACGAATGATTCGAAGATTTGCCCGAGGGCTTTGAACCCTTACAAATCTCACACGAGGATTTCAATCACCGTCAGACGACCAACTTCGACGGGAAAAGTGGGAATAAATCTCGAGATTCGATATATTGAATTTATTGGAACGGAGGGAAATTAATTAAAATTTCTACAGTGTGACAAACTACCCTCCTTACAAGAATTTCATCCTCGAAATTTCCAAGATCAAAGATCCAAGATACAACACTACGAAGATATGACATCTGAGATACCCAACACACGGATGGATTCACAACAAGAACCGACCACGCCAAGAGGGATCCTCAACCGAACGCAATATCGCAAAACGGATACCCAACGACAAATGCAAGTCAAATATACCACCGAACTTCCTTAAGAGTGCAACACGTCGCAAGGTGAGGAGTACGTCGCGAAACCAACATGCCAAGGAAGAACCGATATTACACAAACACAATTGTCCTCGAGAGAGTCAAGAACATCCCAAGAAATGGTTTTTCGCACGACCATAAGTTTTCAAACTTATCAAACAAGCAAGAAACGCGTGTTCTCGAACAAAAACACGATACGGAAGTCAAATCGCAAGAATATCGCCCCGAAAATTTTTAGAAAAAATTCCACAAAATTTTAGAACATGCCACAACACAACGTGGACATGCCGAGAAAATTTCCAAGTACCGAAACGTCCCGGATACGAGGGGACATGGCGCGGATACGCCAACACGCGAAGGATACGCCGATACACTAAGGATACTCCTAGGACACGCAGATACGCTAAGGACACGCCGAGGACATGCCTACATACCAAGGACGCACTGAGGATACGCCGACACGCCAAGGACACGTCGCGGATACGCCGATACGCCTAGGACACGCCGGTATGGTACCGATACGCGGATATGGTACGTGTATGATACGGACACGATACGGATACTCCGATTTTTCCAAATATTTTTCTAAAATTTTTGAAAAAATAAGAGAGTAGTTTTCGACTACCGCAAAGAAGTCTACGACGACTTTATCACCACGAACGCGCAAAACAACCACGAAAAAGGTTTTCGAACAAGGTAGGAACAATTCAACTGATGCGAAGCAGGATTTGAAAGCAAGACAACCCGCAAGGGATGGTCACACAACAACCGTGCCACCCGAATCACACCAAGCGACCACAAAGCCACCAAAAGAAGAACCGAACAATCAAAATCTCACCAACCAACCCGCACACACCTAGAGCGGTACCAGAATGACTAAGAAGTTTGATTTGAGATGTGCTGGCCAGTCACCTTCTCAAAACAATTCTTCATGTTCATTCCTACACCACATGACACGGATTACGTAAACCGGTCATGACAAACATCACCACAATCCAAGTCGGTGCAGTCGACTTCAAAGAAACACACACATTCTATCCCAATACTCACAACACAACTGCACAACACAAAAGTAAACTCGTCTCACTGATCACACCAACCACAAACCAAACCCACAACACACTCTTAAACAAGCTCCAAAGAGGGACAACATCGCATAACAGAAGTGTCCAAACGCAAAAGGACACGGCGATAACGGATACGACAACACTCTAGATTCGCACGAAGACACGGCGAACAAGAACAAACGTAAGAAGGCAACCCACGAGACAAGAGTGCATGAAGCGGGGATACGATTTCGGACAACAATTTCTACGAAGTAGATAAATCAATGCACGTGAGACGAACAACACATCACCGCTAAGACGAAGTCACAAGGATACCCCAAACATAAGTCTCCTTCTACAACCTTATGTCCAAATGAGAAAGCAAACTCTACTCTCGTCTTCAAATCCCAAGCAAACACACAATGCCTTAAGCCATCGACCCAATTATTTATCTCTTCCCAAAACAATGACTTCAAGTCAAATTCGCATTCCAAACACTTCTATCTCTTAATCCAAAATCATTTACTCTCCACATTATCATCTAATTAGATAAGAAACCCAAATGCCACTTCCAGGGAAACCATAAGTCAGTCACACACGTACTGTCACTCCGAAACATCAAGAGAAAACTAAAAATCCTCAAACTACTTCAACACCTCAAAGAGAATCAAAATCCTCAAGCCACTATCCCAGCTCATAGTACAACAACCAATCAACAATAACTCGTCAAGCACACACCAAGGCTCCCAAAAGTAAGTCTAACACCCAAATTACCTAACAAGCCCAAGTAGTCCAATCAAGACAAAATCCATCACAAGGCTATCTCCCAAGTAGTTCCACAATCCAACTAACCAATTAACCAATTCACCGACACAAGTGGCTAACCAAATACCCAAATAACCAAATAGCCAAATACCCACATAACCAACTAACCATCAGTGGACCTACACAACCCAGTCCATTTCGAAATACCTCAAGTTATAACTCAGTGCTACCACCCGAACAAGATACCACACTCAACTTTCTTTCATCCTTCTCAGTCAACCAAGAAGTAACCGCAACCGCAAAGCATTAAGTTCAACATAAGTCCTCAAATAACCTCAAACTATAAGTCAAGATCAACTCTCACATCAAACAAACACAAAGTACTGTCATCACTAACCACTAGATACTAGCCCGCAAGGAGAACCTACTAACCCAATGATACTTCACATCCCAAGTGAATCTCACATACAAGCTCTGCAACTATAAGGCCTTACCACGCCGAGATATCCTGACTTTCCAAAGGAGTTACAACCACTAGACCACCAAGTGCTAACGCATCACGAAACAACCAAAATTTTCAATCCCATCAACAAGGCCATTCTGAGATTCCACAACTTACACAAGGAACGAAACGAGACAGGAAGATCAAATCAATCCCAAGAGCAAATAGTCAACAACAACCAAACTATCTAACAACAAGCCAACCACGCAACTGGATTGGGAGTCAGAACTCGACCACCAGGAAACAGTTGGAGCCAACAGGGTAAACGACAAACTCCAAAGATCAACGCCCAGAAGAGAAATAGAATTCGAGGCTCACTCGTAAGAGCACTATCATTTTCCAGCCGCAAAGAATGATTATCCAATCATTAACGTCAAGAGGAACCACATCACTCTTACAAGAAGCAGCCAACAACAACCTCGACCAAGATTAAGAGGAGAAACTCAAGAAATGATTATCCAATCGCACGTAGAATCCTCATTCTCACTAGAAGAACAAACGAGAATCCATCGACAAACCGCCACAAAATCTATCATCCGCTGCAAGGGATAGGTTCCAAAGCCACGACGACAACAACAAAGATTCACTTACTACGAAGGGATAGGCTTGACAAGCCATAACTGCAACCATCAATGACCGATATCGAGGAACAGGAAGTCAAATCATCATAAGAGCCAACGAAGGAACTCAGTCACGCTCTAAGAACAAGGAACTCGAAACAGTTCACCACGCTAGAATAGAAGCCACCACTATCGTCAAGAGGATATAACCGGGACAAGCAAGCCCAACATCTACAAAATCCTCTAAGAGTTGCCAAGACAGGCTCAAAAGTCACCACAAGATAGACAGGAATTTGCTCAAAATTCCGAAGGAACAACAACAAGACCAACTCGAAGGAGTAGACACCATGAATTTTCTAAACCATCTTATTAATTTCGAGTTATAAAAACTTGTTATTTTATGAGATCCATGCAATGCACACACATTCAATGCCTAGATACACGTGCCATGCACCCTACATGCAATCCCTCAGAGCTACACAAAAGAAACGGTGCGCTCATTGAGACTAAAAGTCTAACCCAAAGACCAAGGTAAATCGGAACGAGCGCTCTGATACCAACTGTAACACTACCAAATTTTGGAACATATTTTTTTTGAAGTAAACAACGGGACGTATTATAAGTAGGTAATGAGTATCAAACCAGGTAAGTAAAGTGTTATCTACTACACACACACTACCCATCACACTACTTATTACAACACATGCTTTTTACTGAAATGAAGTACAACTGAAAAGAGGGAAAAAAGGTTTTATAACACAACCCTGTACAACAGTGCCCCAACTAAAAGAAAAGACCAAAATAGGATTTATAAATGTATCTTGTACAAGACGGCCAACAGAAAAGGAAAGAAAGTACAGAACTGAAAAGAAGGGCAACTTATCACTACAGTCCGGTCCAGCCTCAACTCCTGTGAAGGATCCAGTAGCTCCAAGTCAAGGGGGGGGGATAAGTCCTACAAAAGTAGAGGGTCAAGCACCACTGCCTGGTAGAGATAATCTATCTCCAAATGTCTACAATATTGGGGTGCAAGTGAGTAACAGTGCAAGGAATGTAAATGATGCAATGCTATGGATCTCATTATTTAAAACAATTATTCTCTTTCAAATATTTTACTATCGACTCATCGTAAGGTAAAGCAGTAAAACCAGTGTGTCTGACCAAGACCTGAGAAAGAGAAGTAAAAGTAACCAACATCTACCAAAAGATTGCCTAGATAAGGATAAGAGGGATTGTGTCAAGTGTCGACCCACACTAAGTAAAAGACTTATTTCTGTTATATAAATGTGTTCCAATTCCCATTACATTCCAATCTTTACTTGTATTCCATTTCTGTGCCTTCTAGTAGGAGCAAGGAAAGTATCAACCAACAATCATAGAGTATCGGCTAGTTTCGCATCAGGGCTCGTCAACCCCTGATCGTGTCGTTCCTGTTTTCCCCGGCCCACCGGGAAGGTCCAATCAAACCTCCATTGCGCAATGTCGTGTGCCACTCCAAATAGTGACCCAAGGTCGCAACCCGAATCATAGCCACTCATCAGTATCCAATCTCTCTTATAGAGTACAATGTCACATTTTCATTATTATTCATTCCGTGCGACCTAGGGCATACTGCCTCCTAGTTGACATATCATTCCAAAGTGACTTTTATTTCGTTCTTTCCAAACCAATTCCGTTTATTCACAAAACATCTATTTCCAAAACATTTCCGTTCATTTCGCAAAACATGTCATTCGTTCACAAAATATTTCACTAGTTCAATTTTCCACAAAACGTGTCAAAATACCATTTGACCCACAAACCATCTGAGAGTGTCCAAAACTAGCCAATATCCCCAATTTGATTTCATAAAACGACAACGACAGAATTTTCACAAGAATTGGGGTTTTTCACAATCGAACTCGAAATTGACCAACCAACATCCTAGGGAGAATGTAACGACACTAGACAAAACTCAACACGACCAATTTTAGTGAACGACAACACTTTAACTCTAATTTTACAAATATACGAAGTTGATGGAATTTCATAAAACGAGCGAGAAAGAAGTAAAAGCGCCAACAATACAAACGAGAGGGATAGAGAACTCTACCTTAATTGTAGACCTACATGAGCCAATCTACACTGGTGCAACAAGTGTCTGCACCGATGCAAACTTCTCCTTGGACTACATTTCCTTGATAAGGGTCTCCAAAACTTCTCCGAATCGACCCCGAGCCTTCCCAACTCAACCATGAACATTTTCCTCAACTTTCGAGACACCAAATAAACATTCTAATGTCGCTTCATCGACTTCCTCAAGGGTACGAACACTCTTAACGATTTATGAATGATTCGAAGATTTACCCGAGGGCTTTGAACCCTTACAAATCTCACACGAGGATTTCAATCACCGTCAGACAACCAACTTCGACGTGAAAAGTGGGAATAAATCCCGAGATTCGATATATTGAATTTATTGGAACGGAGAAAAATTAATTAAAATTTCCGGAGTGTGACACAGCTGGTCTATCCTTGGGATAGGGAAGCTGTCTTTGGGGCAAACTTCATTGAGGTTAATGTAGCCTACACAAACCCTCCACTTGTTAGTCTTCTTTTTGACCACCATTGTGTTGTGTAACCTGGTAGGATAGTGAACTTCTCGGATTTCCTGGGCTTCGGCCAGCTGATCAACCACTTCTATGACGGCGTCAGCATGGACAACTGCCGATCGTTTGCATTTTTGAACGACGGGCCGACACTGGGGCCAGACATTGAGGCGATGGTTGATGAAATCAGGATCCATGCCCGGCATTTTATAAGGTGTCCAGGCGAACACTTCCACGTTATTCCTCAGGAGGTTGATCAAGTCCTCCTTTTTTTCTTCGGCCAGCTAAGAGTCGATAAGAAAGAAATGTTCCGGATCATCGGTACTTAGAGGTACGATGACAAGGGCCTCAATTGATTTTGAGAGGCATTCATACTGACATCCTCCAGTACTGGCTGGTCCGAAACCTCCACCCAGTGTACCTGCTCAGGGGTGACCTTTTCTTTAACAGCAGCGATATAGCACTACTTCGCAGACATTTGGTCCCTTGAAGCTCTTCAAATCCTCGGCTACCAATGAACTTGATGACCTAGTGGTATATAAAGGCCAATTCATTGATGCTGTGGACCCATGTTCGGCCCAGAATAGCATTTTAAGGTGAAGGGACGTCAACCATCACAAGCTCCATCTCGGTAGTGACCGAGTCGATGGTCACTAGGATAAAGATCTTTCCAAGCGGCCAGACAGAAGCCACATTGAATGCCACCAATGGCACATCGGTCGGTTGTAGTTTGTTACCGGCTTTTCATGTTGGCATTTTTCCGGAACCAAATCAACTTAGTAGAAACTTTGTATAGAATCTTCTTTTAATCTTAATTTTAGTTTGGTTTGGGGTAGCATTGGTAGATGCTCCTATTTCCAAGCTTCGAAGATTTGGATGCAGCTTTTCGGCAACAAATTGGTGATCTTATCAACGTTCAAGGTTCATGGAATGACCCGTGCTTCATTTGGTATCGTATTCCTTTGTGATCTACTCCTCATGTCTTGGTCCTTGGATCCTTGTCATGTTATTCCGTGGTCAAAACTCTTGTTTTAAATCATGAAATATCTTTTTGGTTTTGTTTTGGTCCATAGGTATTCATTCCCGGAATTTTAAAGAGTTTTCTTAATTAAAATTTGTGGCATAACTATCTTCCATTGGATGCGTCTCGGTGATAGCTTTCCAACGGTATATTACAATTGTCATTCGGAGTTATACATTGAAAGTTATGCCCGTTTCTTCATTGTCCTCAGTTTCCATCAGAACACGTCCCGACCGGTTGGACCTCTTTCTTGAACCGGTTGGAGTGTGCATTCTCGACCGGTTGTACCTCACTCCCAACCGGTTGCCCTGTGTTCCTCTCTGGGTTGATTTTGGACAGAACCATTCCCGACCGGTTGGAGGTCCAATCCCAACCAGTTGGAGGTCCTCCAGACAGAAAAATTAAAAACGTGAATTTTCTAAAATATGGTCGTTAGAGGAGCGTCTTGAGGGGTATTTTTTACCATAATTAGTATATTTTTTACCCTAACACGTTTTCTAAGTGCGCTCGTATATAAAGGCTTCTTAGAATCATTTTAGACATTATCTTTGTGATTAACAAGAACTTGAAACTCAAAG
>NMUG010004763.1:0-13594 GCA_002855965.1 Monotropa hypopitys | reverse complement strand
TGGAGGACCAAAAGCCATGCATTTCCTATCCTTGAAGTCATGATTGTTGGATGATTTCCTAAAATCTGCAGAATAGAAGTTTAGGGAAAACCAAAATCTGCAGAAAAAAATAAATCGGAGGAAAACAAAAGTCACCGAAGGCCTGTGTTAAACACACTGGCCTTAAACCGAATTCGCCGCCTCCACCGAAATGCGAGAGGTTGATCCGGCGTTCGATTCACAGGATATAATCGGTGTTCCGATTTGTGCCGCACGTACACAAATCGTCTATCGAACTATGGTCGTGTTGTACCACCTCTGTAGCAGACTAAAGGAATAACTCGAATTCTGTAGCAAACTAAAGGAAGAACTCGAATACCTTTGAAGAGTAGCACGAAACCGAATGTGCTGTAGAGGATTGTGATAGAGTTTGAAAGATCTGATTTCGATTCGAAACTCATAGGCTCAATTTATTGAAAACGAATTGAGAATCAGTTTTCAAAAATTGATTGCAACGTTAATTGATTTCAAACGTTTCTTGCGCATTGATTGAAACCGTTTTTCTTTTGGAAATCAATTGCTGTAATTGATTAAGCAATTGCTGCCGATACATTAGGGTTTCGTTCGTATAGAGATGGAAAGTATTTGGGCCGACGGGTTATGCCAAATCGGGTCAAGGGTTGGCCCAAGAAATTAAAATCAATTATGGGTTTTTCAACACTATCAAGGCCCAATCGAAATTTGCCCAAAAAGATTAACTCCAGGCACGAAGGCACATTCTACTAAACCGGGACCCGGGACCCAGGCGTGGGCACGGGCACGGCCGGGCGGCCGCGGCGCGCGCGCGCGCGTGTGCTCATGTGGGAAAATAAGCGATGCGCACATCACCTTACTTTACTCTTATTTGGTTGTGACACTAAGTCACACACCATAATAAATATACACATCATCAATCCATCCATTTTCCAATGTGGGACATAACATATAGGGTACTCCCTTCAATTGTCCCGAACCGACTTTGCACGGCAATATCTCATTCATCTTTCAACGGATTTTGTCGATTATTATTTCTAATCGAACTCCTATCCTAGATGTATCCAACGCATCCAAAAACTCCTTAATCGGAGATCGATTACCTCGGAAATTAATTTTCCAAAATCCAGAAAATTCACAATTTTTTTCCAACAATCCCCCTCATGAATGATATTGACAGAATCAACGAAGATATGAAAGAACGAAGACTCAAAGAAGTAGACTCAAATTACTACAGATAGAGTACAACGGATCAGTCCTGCATAGGATAGGTAGCGTTTAGCTTTGAAACTTCCCTTGTGAGAACCTATCGGGTATTACTAGCAAACCTGTGGACATGATGACTTGAACTGTTCTGCCGTTAGTGTAAACCAAGACAATAGACTTCACACAGGACCTTTCCTGTCACAACATAGTTCTCAATGGTGTGTGCGTTTTGGCCATGAATACGTCGCCTGGTTCTGCAAGTATTTGTTCAAAGATTTCGCCTTTCCAATCCTAATAGAAGCGGACCCACTTCACACTCACATAGGTGACTTTTGTCAATGAGTATAATCATACTTTCCCCTACACATGACAAAGTTATTAAAAGCTCCATAGCTTATCCTTAATCAATCACTGTTTGCATCATAGGTGCAGGGACCGAAGGAAAAACATCAATGCCCGACTGACCTAGTCAGTCTTACGTCGGCCCGGTGTTCACAGAAGGGTCGACTCCAGCGGGCGCTCGGGGATCATCGGCTGGCGGTCGAGTTTCACGATGCTCCCGTCGGCCCAAGATCTTGGGGCTTCGGCAATGCCTTGGGGACAGCAACCTTTGTGGTCTGACACACGTGGTCCTCGTCTGCAGCAAAATCCTCCTCGAGGACAGTGTCCCGGGATCCCCGCACACAATATTGGTGCACGCAAGCCGACAGGACAGCTTTCTCTTGACCCGAGGCAGTTGGACGGCTAGTTTGTCTGCCACGCGCCTACATATTCGGTCAGACACTCTACACGAGGCAGTCTGGTCCGACAGCACGCGCGCCGAAGCGCGTAGTGGTGACGCGCCGATGCACTATAAATATAGGCCATGGGGCAAGAGAGAGGTACACAGTCTTTACTACCCGAAGCTCTGTCCATTTAACTTTCTCTCTCTAATATCATCGCCTGACTTTATCATCGGAGGGTTCACCGACGACTCCGACCGGTAGCCAAACGTTTGTTCCCTGTGCAGCTAGGTTGGAAGTTCATCTCTTTGGACTGACGGTCATACTTGCGGGGCAAAGGAAGGCAAACCCACCACTTCAATTGGCGACTCCGCTGGGGAAATCTTCAGTCTCTTTTATACTCACCCGTCCATCTTGTCCGGACAATGGCTTCCAAAGTGATCAGCACTCCCAGGGCCAAGGGCGCCGACGGCCGACGTACAGAGAGTAAGGGCAAGAACATTGCTGAGGGAGATAGCGTCTCTAAGCGTACTCACCCTGAGGATCTCAGCTATGACACGTCATCTTGTCTCAGCCCTCCAGTCAAGCTAACCACAAAGCAGTTCATCAGGAAGCTCCAGGTGGACCTAGAGAAGAGAGATGATCAGATCGATTCCCTTCGGCTGGAATTGGTCCGCCTGAGGGAGGCCGCCGAACCAAGGGCCAACCTAGAGGACAGTACTCCCAGCCCGAAGGATAGGAGCTACCGAACTCCCTCTCCCAAGAGAAGCAGGTTCTCCAACGAAAGGACTTCAGTGCACGAACGCCTCGGCGTTAGGGAAGAGGTGTCCTCTGGTCAGAAAGGTGGAAACGGGGGCCGTAGACACCGCCTGGTGCCTAACCGACGAAGAAACTGTCCTCCTGAGGAGAGCCGGCAGAGGTCAATCCACGACAGATTGGGACCAAACCCAGTGGTCCCGCCCAGAAGATCGCCACCGAGGGAGTACCGATGCCTTGACCATCATGGTAGCCGTCATGATGATCGGCTCTCCCGCTCGGAGCAAGAAGTGTCACAACGGTCACGGCGGCAGGAGGATGACCGACATGAAAGATTGGTGTGCTCACCATTCACTCCTAATATTGAGGCAGCAAGGTCTCCTGTCGGCTTCTCAGCCCCCAAGTTCAATAAGTGCGACCCAAAAACCGACTCCTATACTCATCTCGTCTACTACCGATAGATGATGTCTCTCTACTCCAACGATGATGCATTAATGTGCAAAATCTTCCCCTCCAGCCTTGGGGATGTCGGACTTCTTTGGTTCGACCGGCTGCCGAAGGGATCCATTGCCTCCTGGAGGGACCTCTCTTCAGTCTTCTTAGCCCTCTTTGTTACCAGCTCGAAGCTGAAGAAAGAGGTGGATTCCTTGTTCGGCCTCAGACAAGCAAGGTATGAATCCCTGCGTCAGTATGCGGCCCGGTAATGAAATTGAAGAATGTGACCAAAAGATTGTCGTTACTTCCTTCAAGCTCGGCCTGGATCATACAAGTCGAGAATTTGAGGACCTCATGCTATTCCCTCCCGCCACGATGAATGAGCTCATGGCCAGGATTGAGCTGCTCGCCAAGCTGGAGGAGGCAAAAGAAGAAAGGAGCAAATCAGAAGATCGCTCCGGTAGCGGCACTCCAGCCAGGCGAAGGGAGGAAAATACCGTACAGACGGGAGACCGACGAGCTCCCAAGCCTTATGAATTTATCGCTCACACAACAGTATTCAAAAAGCCACTTTATATCCTAATCCGGAAGATTTAGAAGGAGCCGTGGTTTCGATAGACGGAGCGTAGGATGGGAGCCCCCAGGAAGCACAACGACAGATTCAGATGCTCCTACCATAGAGAAAAGGGACATCTCACAGCCAGCTGTCGAGCGTTCAAGGATTTCCTTGAGGAAATGGTAGCTGCTGGCCATCTGAAGGAATATATCGACGACACCAAGATGGCGGCCGAAGAAGAACAAGATGAGCCGTAGGAGGAAATCAGAACAATCAACGTGATCCACGGCATGGTGGATCGCAACCGAGAAGACGGACTTTGTGCCGAGCTGAAACAGACGGCCGCAACAGAAGTCATGACCGTCCAGTCTGGGCCGAAGAAGCCCAGATCGGGCTCCAAATATTCTATCTCCTTCTCCGACAGCGATTCCGACAGGGTGCAACACCCCCACGACGACGCCTTGGTCGTGACCCTCCGCATCGGTCCGTGCAATGTTCGGAGGATCCTGGTAGATCTCGGCAGTTCTGCTGACGTGATGTATTACCCCCTCTTCAAGAAGCTGGGATTTAAAGAAACAGACCTCGAGCCAACCGACGTACCTCTTGTTGGATTCAATGTCGCATCTGTCTGGCCTCTTGGCAAGCTGGTGCTCCCGGTATTGGTTGGCTCGGTCACCACCAACATAGAATTCGTAGTGGTAGATGTCTCATCTCCCTACAACGCCATTTTGGGCCGAACCTGGATCCACAGCATCAAAGGGGTAGCCTCAACCTATCACCAAGTCATTAAGTACATCGGCAACAAGGGAGTGGAAGAGCTCCGAGGAGATCAAACGACAGCCAAGCAATGTTACATCGCCGTCGTCAAAGGAAAGGTAACCCCCGAATAGATTCACTGGGTGGAGGTTCCGGACCAGCCGATGCTTAAGTACGTCGATACAAGTGCTTCCGACAAATCAGTGGAAGATCTTGTGACCGTACCTCTGAGCATCAATGATCCTGAACGCTTCTTTCTTATCGGTTCATCACTAACCGATGCCGAGCGGACTGAGATGGTAGAACTGCTCAAGAAGAACTTGGAGGTATTCGCCTGGACACCATATGAGATGTCGGGCGTTGACCCCTCCTTCATCAGCCACCACCTCAACGTACGGCCAGACCACAAGCCGGTGGTTTAGAAGCCCAGACGATCGGTTGTGTCTCATACAGATGCCGTCATCGAAGAGGTTGACTGCCTGAAAGCCATCAGGGAGGTTCACTATCCCACTTGGCTGGAAAATACAGTGGTCGTTAAAAAGAAGAGTGGCAAGTGGAGAGTCTGTGTCGATTACACAAACCTCAATGATGCTTGCCCAAAAGATAGTTTTCTTGTGCCGAGGATCGATCAACTGGTGGACTCGACGCAGGGCATCCCAGAATGAGTTTCATGGATGCCTACCGGGGCTACCATCAGATAGCCATGTATGGTCCAGATCAGGAGAAGACAACCTTTATCTCCCCTCGTGGACTATTCTGATGCCGGGTAATGCCGTTCGGTCTCAAAAATGCCGGAGCGACTTACCAACGGATGATAACCAAAATGTTCAGTGCCGAGCTGGGAGATACGGTGGAAGCTTACATTGATGACATGGTGGTCAAGAGCAAGGCCGAGGACCACCACCTGACGGACCTCCAACATATATTCAGCATCCTCAAGAAGCATCAGCTACGACTCAACGCCTCGAAGTGTACCTTCGGCGTCAGCTCCGGCAAATTCCTCGGATATTTGGTCACACGTCGGGGCATTGAGGCCGACCCACTGCAGATATCGGCCATTCAAAGGTTGGAAGATCCGAGGACTCTGAAGGAAGTACAAAATCTGGCCAGTATGGCGGCAGCTCTCAATCGATTCATAAGTCGGTCCTCAGATAAGTGCCGACCATTTTACGAAGTTCTCAGAAAAAACAGTCGCCGACACTTTGAGTGGACCGACGAATGTAAGCAGGCGCTGGGCAACCTCAAGGCATATCTCTCATCGGCACCACTTCTGGCAAAGCCGAAGGAAGGCGAGGAGCTCTATCTCTACTTGGTCGTCACGCCGCATGCAGTCAGCTCGGCATTGGTACGGCAGGAGGGACAGGAACAACTCCTGGTCTACTTTTCTAGCAAATCACTAATCGGCGTCGAGACAAGGTATCTTCCTCTCGAGAAGCTTGCATTTGCACTAATCATTGCCTCCAGGAAGCTTGCACCCTACTTCCAGGCTCACACCATCATCGTCCTGACCGAGTTCCCATTGCGAGTGCTCCTTCATCGGGTCGACTTGTCGGAAAGGATAACTAAGTGGGTCGTAGAGTTAGCCAACTTTGACGTCAAGTATCAGTCGAGGACTGCCATCAAGGGGCAGATCCTTGCCGACTTCATTGCAGAGTACTCTCCCAGACCGGACCCTCTGTAATAATCGTGCCAAAAAAATAATAATAATCGGGAATATTTTTTTTGGTTATTTAATTTTAAGCGAAAAAAAATAATAAAATTTACGTGGTTTAAAAAAATGAAACATATGTGAGAAATTGTGGAAGTGTTAAATAAAATAAATATTTTTTTGAGGACTAAATGAGTGTAATTAAAAATTAAGTCAAAAGTGTAATTTAGTACATAAGTATATACAAATATTACGTGATTACTAAATGGGGCAAACCACATCTCAATTTGGAAACAAATAAACCAAAACCCACCGAGAGATACACATCGGGGAGAGAGAAGAGGGACCGAGGGGACCAAATCGCGAGAGGAGAGAGAGGGAGGTCCGACGGTGGTCGTGCGGCGGTCCTGAGGTATGTCGGTGTGTGTGTTAGTGTGTGTGTGAGTAGGTGCTGTGTGTGTGTTGAATTTGAAGTAGAAGTTCCTGTGTTGAGTTTTTTTGAAAATAGTTGCTGTAAGTCGTTGGTTAAGGAAAGTCATTTGCCTATTTTGTTGCAATTCAGGCAACCTATTTCAGCTAATAAGAGGAATCAACACTAGGGATTTAGAGTTTTCATAAGTAAAAGTTGATGTGTTTTATTTCTAGCTTCTGAAATGATTTGGTCATCTCTGCCTATCTTTTGTATTTGCTTCTTTAATCTAAGGCCATAGCTTTTGGTAGCACCACATTGCCGTACAGTTCAGTTATAGATGCTCTGCTCATGCAAATTAAATGTATTTTGAGAACAAATGCACACTCATCTCTAACTTAGTGATGTAATGGTCAAATGGAACTTGAGAGGATTAAAGAACTTGTCCATGTTGGATAAATAACATCTATGAAACTTTGGGTTCGTTTTTACATTTTTTTGGTAACCGGTTTCGTGGTTCTTTGGTGTAATTGGTTTCGTGTTGAGTTGTGCAACCGGTACCATTGGTTGGCGCAATCGATTACGAGTCTGTTGTCAGAAATTAATAATAAACTAAAAGGGAAATAAAGGAAATAATATAATAATAAATGTAAATAGTAATTAAATATAAATAATTTGAATCATTATTTATATTGTGAATTAATTGTGCGACTTTATTACAGGAAAAGGTTCCAAGTGGAGTTATTCAACACCTTCTGACTCTAAGAAATCTACATAAAAGTAATCGGTGAGTGTGGTAGTTATCTTAAATGTTGCATTTTTATCTGTGTATCATTTCTGTACTTTAAGTCTATATGTAATCCTTGGTTAAGATCTGAAATAATGATGCGACATTCTGTTAAATTATCGGGAAATGACACTTACATTGGCCGTGTATTATGGGTGTATTGGACATCTAAATATCCTTCAGCAATGAAATTCTAAATGAAACTAGGGTCCTGTTTTATGGGTGATTGCCCTGTTTTATGGGTGTAATAGACATTTCAATGTCTTCTGACAAGCAGAAGTGCTTGAATATGGTGGAATCCAGCGGTCCAGTATGATGTTGTTAACGCCGTTGATTTGCCATAGTAGAACGAGAACACAATGCTTGACGCCATATCTCATAATAAAAGGAACAAGTTAGTTGAACTATGCTTGAACACAGTTCTGTTTTTCTGTTTTAAAATCCTAAGTGAGATATCTGTGTTAGAATCTGATTCCACATTTGAATTCTGTTCTATAGTTATATCTGGTAGTTTCTTTTAAAACTGCATCTGTTATTAGTTAATTTGATTAACTGTTATTCATATCTGCAAAATTTATTATAACTTACACACTCCTGCATTTTTCTTTGTATGGGCATTGGAAAATGCAGGCCTCTGATAGCTGAGTTGGTCCACTACTGTCTGGGAGTTATTGAGTGGAAGAGCTGGTAGTAGACTAGTATTTACCTTTTTCTGTTTATAGTTACTACCCTTTTCTGAACGTTGTCTGTATATGTCAGTTGACCGTACTTTTGGTCTATACATCGGAGTTTGACCTTGTTGATGTTTCTGTTGGTTATAATCTTTGTGGTAAAGTTCTGAATGGTTAGTTTTAGATTGAGACTATTTTCTGTATTATCACATTTCTGTGTCCATTAAACATATTAATTGTTATAAGTGGAACAGGATGTGACACCCTCCATCCCTTGGCGTTCAGATGATGGAGGTCGACGGTCGAAGCATATCAGAAGCACAGAAGGGGGCCATGGCAGATTCATGGAAATTATTCGTAGACGGAGCCTCAAACAGCTGGGGAAGTGGCGCTGGAGTAGTACTCATCTCTCCCGACGGTCTTATTCATGAGTATGCCCTTCGGCTCAATTTCAGTGCCTCCAACAACGAGGCAGAATACGAAGCCCTCATCTCTGGACTGGCTGCCGCCGAAGAACTCAAAATTCATAGCCTTGCCGTCTTCGGCGATTCCCAGTTGGTCGTAAACCAAGTTACCGGTGAGTATGAATGTCGGGACGACCGAATGGGGAAATACATGGAAAGAGCAAGAAGCATGATATTGGGGTTTCCAGACATCCACATCCAACAGATCGGCAGAGAGCAGAACGCACATGCCGACGCACTAGTAGGGGTTGCTTCGGCCGCAGAAGCGAGAGAGCACAGAACAGTTAGCATCTAGAGTTTGAACCGACCGAGCATTGACCCGTCATTAGAAGGACAGATCTTCTACATCAACCAGGGGCCGAGTTGGATCGATCCAATCGTTGCATATCTTAAGGATAGAGCTCTGCAGACAGACAAGAGGATAGCTCATCAAATCATTCACAAATCGGCTCGGTACTGGCTATCTTCGGACAACAAATTCTATAATAGGTCATTCTTCAGGACGTACCTTCTCTGTGTGCACCCTACATTGACCGAAGGGGTTCTCCACGAACTTCACTTCGGCAGCTGTGGCGCCCACACAAGGGGAGATCATTGGCCCACCGAGCAATCTCTCAGGGCTATTGGTGGCTGAAGATGATGTAAGAAGCCGAGCAGCTAGTCAAAAAGTGCGATCCGTGCCAGAGATTCTCTCCAATCATATGGCAGCCTGCCGAAGAGCTCACCCCTCTGACCAGCCCCTGGCCGTTCTCCCGATGGGCTTGGACATTGTAGGAAAACTACTGACGGCCCCAGGGGGATTCAAATTTCTCATAACGGCCACGGACTACTTTTCCAAATGGGTCTAGGTCGAACCACTGGTCATGATCGAAGACAAAGATGTGAAGAGATTCGCTTGGAGGAACATAGTCTCCCGCTTTGGCGTACCCTATGCTTTTGTGTCGGACAATGGCACTCAATTCGTCGGAGACTTGTTCACCAATTTCTGTGCCGAGTATAGAATCAAATTCTACAACTCAACGCCACATTACCCCCAGGGCAATGGACAGGCCGAAGCTTCAAACAAGACGGTCGACATCTCTCCGGAGAGAGTCTCGCTCCCCAGTAACAGAATAAACCCGACAAATGGCCCTGTCTCTCTCACCAGTCATCTATGAATGCCTAGAATGTGAATCCATCATTTGCACCGTGTAGCTCGAAGACTGCGATGCCAAATGTGAGGACCACTGCGGTAACACAAACTGATCCAAATATGCCGGGAAAGTGGCTATAATGCCAACCTGATGATCAATCTCTGATGCGATCCAGTCTAGATATGTCTCCGAGATACAAGGAGTATCACTGGTATAGGCAGATGAAATCGTAACCCTCTGATTCCATAAAGCCGAAGCCTCGCCAACCAAAGGATGAGCAAAATCACTGGCAAAGTCAAAATGGTATCTGCTGCCACCATAGAGCGACGAAGAAACCGGAATATCCTGATCAAGCCCGAACTGTCTGAGGACGCGGCACCCAAAATACGGCACTACACTGTACATCCCAACGAGCGGTAGAAAGGACAATCCTAGTCCATATACAATCACATCATGCTCCATAGCACTGAAAACATCAATATTCCAAACAATGGTATCTGGTGTAATACTGTCCAAAGCTACTATCGAGGCATCCAACCGCTGAGGGATGTATCGCAAACCAACGATCCGCTCAGTCAGGAGCGTCAAGGGCATGTCAACAAACCACCTCGGACGTGAGGAGCGACTCCTGAAAACATGACTGACTAGCCATACATATAATAACTCCACGCCACCACAGGCTCGAGAATCGTGAGATAGCAAAAATAGGGTCAGTCCCCTGTATGTCTCTACCAAGATAGCTGGTATGATGGTCTGTCCCTCAATCACAGCATCTACCCGGAAAGCAACTCGCAGATCCAGCTGCCCATCATATCTCAGGAAGAATAGACCCGCCAACAATACAAAAGCAAAAGCATACACACGCCTGCGAGAACCGGCACGACTGTCAGGTAATCTGGCAAAAGCAGCCCCTCGCGGATCATAATAATCCTCATCACCAAACAGACTCCACAGAAAATCGGGTCGTACTGTCGGAATCCCGTCTATATCATCAGAAATCAGAAAGGCCCTTTTTAGGCCTATCAATGCACAAAAAGCCGTCCTGGCATTCCTATTAGGGAATATGCGGGCCACGGTCTCCAATGAGGGTTGCATCTTCAAGACAAAGTGATACTCCTCCAAAGTAGGGGTCATCTCATGAAGACCAAAATGGAACAGTCTCAGTGTCGGTATCCAGTATCTCACAACAGCTAACAGAAAATCTGGGGCAACGTGAACGGTCAAGAGACTAGCCACTTCCCCGAATAACTGCTCAAACAAAAGACGCTCAGTTGGGGCAAAAGATGCCCACCAAGCAACCAAGAATGCAACAAAAGCTGGTGCAAACGCCATTTTCCTACAAGGAAAAAACAAGGCATCAGTATCTTTCTTTTTACATGTCTATACAGTACAAAACGGTAGACTAAAGAAAATGAAGTACGAACAAACAAAAGAGATAAACGGCGATAGATTACATTGCATACAAAATGTTTCTATCGTAACAGAACAAAGAAAGAACAAAAAGGGCTAACTACACGAGGTGCCCTGCTAACAACAGAAGAACAAAAAGGGCTAACTACAAAGTGCCCTGCTGGAAAAAAAACACAAGTCTGTACAGTGCTAACAAACTACGAAAGAAAAAGAGTCTATGTCTGTCTGCTGCTGGCATATCAGACATCTCTACTCCTACTGTCAATCCCATCGTCCTCGGTGTCTGGGTTTCCGATCAACTGAGCCTCTAGGGGGGTCCGGGGCATCCTGAAACACAAAAGCAAATAATTAGAAACGAAAAGAACAGTAAAGACAAGTCTACAATAGATCTACAAAAAGAAAAACATAAAGTAAACTACTATGTTTACGTACCTCGTCTGGAGGAAACTGAGGGTCTGGTGGTACTGCTCCCTGCTATTCCCTGCCACCGCAGGAAGTCCTGGTAGAGTCTCTGCTGATCTTCATCTGAAGCAGGCTGTGATGTCTGGGCTCTGCTACCTGCACCCCTCATCATCCTGAAGAAACGCTCCTGCTCAGCTCCATTCGACTCTCCGCCCCGAACTGTGGTCGTAGTGGTGAAGCAGCCGATGGATACACTCCGGAACCAGGCAGTGTAGTCCCCCCGAACCATGAACCCAGCGACGTCGTAATCTCCCGCAATAGCAGACGAAGCCAGCCCAAAAGTGGCAGTAGGCGGGCATCTGGGGATCATAACCTCTCCTGTCGTCTGGTGCCAGCAGTGGTCGCCCATGTACAGATCCCAGGAAGTGTAGGAGAAGAAGGTGCACCGTCGGGATGACAAAAATATCTCGACGTCGTAACCCCCTCCAAATGCTATCCAATAGAACGGTTGCCAGGATATGTCGTCTGGCGTAACTAGTTCCAGCTATGAGCGAAGCGTCACGAAATACAGCAAGTCAAGAGCACGCGCAGATGGACGAGGCCACCGCAGAGCCCTAGGGACGACAGGTCCTAGGTCGGTGGGAAGGGGGCGCCCTACGCTCATATGCTCAAAGGACCACCACAGGAGAAAGGGCCAGAACCTTAACTGTGTCGGCGAAGGGCAGCTAACTCTCCTCCTCATAGCCTGGAGGAAGGTGGCAAAAGTGAAAGACCCCCAGTCAAAGAGGGCACCGTCCGGGAAGTCAACTATCCCGACGTAAGCTACAGAAAACAAGGTGCCGTTGTTGCATAAGAAGCACGACACCAGCAAATACAGGAGCAATCGATGCTACTGTCTGAACAACTCCGGGTCGTCTGTCTCTAGGGTGTAGAAGAAGTCTCCTCCCCGCAGTACTGAGCCTGGGATCCTCTTCCCTCTCATTTGATGTGGGGCGATGCCCAAAACCCTCTCGATGTCATCCTCAGTCCCCGTCGTCCTCTGAACCGGGAGTCCTCTAAAACTCAAACCTGTGATAACGGCCCACTCGAAAGGAGTGACGCCCAGCTCACAGTCGCCCAAGTGGAGCGTGTTGGTCTCACTGAACCAACGCTCGGAAAGGGCCCTCAGCAAAGTGTGCTTCGAGCGAAAGGGCGGAATGGCTAAGAAATCGCCAAACCCCTGCTCGACCAAAAACTCTCTGTAGACGGGATGCGCCCGGTTGCAGACGACAACTGCCTGGAACCACGCTCCTCGAATGGGTCTCTCCGGTGGAACTACCCGAGCCCTCAAATATACGGACGGATGAGACCGGAGCTGTGTCAAAAGCGGTGTATCAGAAACACGCAATCTGGACCTCCGAAGCTCCTCGGGAAACATCGTCCCTCTCAGATGCAACCCGACTCCGTCTCTGGAAAAAGTCTCGACGTAGCCGCATCGCGGTGCCTCCAGGTCATCAGGATGAGGCTCGAAGTCTATGTCGTCCATATCGAAGGGAGACTCCTCCCTCTCCTCCTCAGCAGGTCTCGAAGGCCCAGTCTCATCTGCAGACTCCTTCCCAGGTCTATGCCGAGAAGTCATCCTACAAAATCAAAGGAAACAAAATCATTAAACCCGGATAAATCAAACGATCCAAATTCAGGTAACGAAAGCTAATGATACTATGAATAGAAAAGGTTGGTGATATCTTTCAATGATTATCAACGTGTACATTTGTTCATATTTCTAAGTTATGACACCTCTCCATGGTTGTAACCTAGGACGAAATCCCTAGACTTGGTAACATCTTACTAGGGTTGCCGACGAAAATCCAGATCTACATGAACAATGCTAGTATCTATCTAAGACTACAAGTTCATAATTCCCGGAGACTCTAACCTAAGGTAGTACCTTTCTAAAACTACAGGTTGGGTTTGTTATGCCCGTTAGTATCTTTCTACGACTACGGAGTTCTATCCCTCTACACCTAAGGTAGTACCTTTCTTAGACTACAAGTTTGAGTTTATTATTCCCGGTAGTATCTTTCTATGACTACGGAGATCTGCTTCTCTAAACCAAGGTAGTATCTCTCTAAGACTACAGGTTTGAGTTTATTATTCCCGGTAGTATCTTCCTACGACTACGGAGTTCCATCTCGCAAACCTACAGTGGTACCTTCCTAAGACCACAGGTTAGAAAGCCACGAGGTAG
>NMUG010004762.1:0-13595 GCA_002855965.1 Monotropa hypopitys | reverse complement strand
ATAATCAAACTAATGTAGTTCCAATATTAGTCGCATGCTTTCGGGCTAATCAAATTAATGTGGTTGAAATATTAGTTGCGTGCCTTCGAACTAATCGAGATAAGCAAAAGAAAAGGAAAGAAAGGAATATCTCAAACATCTAGTATGATATATGAATCCAACATTTAACGGTAAGAATAGTTGGCATGGTTCGCAACGTGAATTCGGATTGATTATCTTAGTATAGTGTTGGTTTGGGATCCTCAGTAGATTCTTTGAGTGGTTGTACCTTGGTTGTAAGATAAGAAGAGCTGAGATTAGATGTTGTTTTGGTTAGACTAGGGGCGTTGTATCCCCTTGTACACTCTCGAGGTTGCTGTGTTGGTTAGACACACTTGTTTACGAGATGCCCGTGCCCTGTTGCGTTGTACTGGGCTTACGCTACGTGTACTTTAGTCCCTTTACGTTTTTCGTACCCTGACGGTGGACCTCTTGCCCTTAGTAGAGAACTGGTTGTGATGACTTGAGAAGGAGTTGGTTTAGTCATTAGACTCGACACCCTTTACTTCCCCTGTACTTGAGGAGATTAGTTGACGGACCTATACCTAGGTCACCCTTACTTCTTGGGTTGTCTTTCTTCTACTGTTTCAAAACTTGTGTTCATCCTCACAGCTTGCTATATTGTTGTCCACTACTGTTGTTTTTGTTTACAACTTTACTGTTTGCGCTGGCCCCTCCTAGGCATGCACCACTCGTGCATGTTTGGTAGTGGTCAGGAGTTTATCTACTGAGCCATGGTATGCTCAGACCTTTGTGGTCCCCCCTACAGGTGGTTGTAGGGACTTGTGGATATTGTTCAGCTTGGAGCTTCGTCAGCTTCCGGGTTTTCAAAGTTGGTCTCAGCAGGTTTCACTAGGTACTTTTGTTGACTCCCGAGGGTGGGATGTACCCTCATTGTTTTTTTGTTTAGCACTTCAGTTGTAGCCGTTTGGCTTTTGTTCTACCTTCCGCTTTGTTTGTTCATATTGTATGATAAATGTAATGAGAACTTGAATGAGGTGCATAGATACTACAAGTGTGGATTCCCCCTGCTTCTATTTAAATTGTTTTAAAAATATGGTTTGAAAATCCGGGGCGTGACAGTCTAACATCCATGATGTCTTCCATGTGTCGATGTTGTGAAAGTACAAGCCAGATCCCTCACATGTGATCAATTGGGATAATGTAGAGTTGGAGGCTGATGTATCGTATGAAGAGCGACCCATTTGTATTCCTGACTCTAGGGAACAAGTTTTATGAGGCAAAACCATACCCTTATTGAAGGTTTTGTGGTCTAATCATGGCATTGAGAAAGCCACTTGGGAAAGAGAAGATGAAATGAGGGTGAAATACCCGGATTTGTTTTAATTCTTATGTAGTTCTCTTTCTTTGTACAAATTTTAATTATAATCTCTCCTTTTATGGCATACCTTGTTGTGATCTCTCTTAGTGAATGTCTCCCCTTTCCCCCACCTTATGAAAATTTCGGGAACGAAATTCTTTTAAGGGGTGTGAGATGTAATAGTTGAGAATCTATCGAATCAAATTCGAAAATTTCAAATCCCATCTTATAGATTTTGATTGATTTTAGTCTCAAAATTTTTTCTTGATTATGGATGTGGTTAATCCTAGATGTCGTAGAGAATTCCGTTACGAATCCAACGCAACTTGAATCGTTCAGATCGGAGTTTGGACGAAGAAGTTTGGCCCAAAACTCTTGGACATCAGTTTTGGTAAAGTGACTGAACGTAGCGCAACGGGTAGCCCAGTTTATGGCATAACCGGTAGCGCATTCTTCTCTGCAGCAAATTTGGGAATCGACTGAACGTAGCGCAACCGGTAGCACGAAATATGGAGCAACCGGTTACGGTTGCGCAAACTGCGATTCTGCATGAACATTCCATGGGTAGTTTGGTCTTTTCCAACTCATTTAACCCAACCCTATAGACGTGTTTGAGCACCAAAAATGTCCAGAACACTTATTGTCTCTCTCTATCTCCCAATACTCTCTCACTCTAAGATCCTCTCACTTCTCTCTTGAATCCAGGGAGCTTGGTTCAGATTTTAAAGAAATCTCAAGGTATAAAGGCGTAGAGGTCGTCATCCTCTCTGCATTGATGTGCATAGTTCGTGCCGCCCTCAAGAACCCCTCACCTAGGGTTGAGTAAGTCTTGTGTTTGAATCCATTCCAAGTTAGAGTTCTCCTATTCTTCTTGTCTCCTTAGTTGTGTTGCTTTCTTCTCCCACTACATGTTAAGGTAGAATGAGGAAATTTCGAAATTTGTGTTGTGAGTTCAATTAACTCCAAATTGCTTAAGGGTTTAAGTTGTTATGGATCTTAATTGATCCTCCATGTCATAAATTTCAAGATCCCCAAATGATTTTTGAAAACCCCCAATTTATATAAAACCCTAGTTTTGGGCCTTGGTCAAATGTTGAAATTGAAGGGTTATTATTGAAATTGACGATGGAAAATTGGTCATATGACCTTATAAACATTTTAATTGGATAAATTGAATACCAATTTTGAAAGATCATGTTTGGTTATTTTGGGCAATTAGGAGCTATGGATGCCCTAATCCCGGAAGATTAAACAAACGTTTTAAATTGACCATTTACATGATAGATGAGTTGAGTTGGCTAAATTTGTCATACGGGAATTTCGTTTCTTGAGTGGATTACACTCACTACATTGCGCAATGGGGGTCCACTGGAGCCCTTCCTAAGGTAGGATAATTCTGAGGAATATATGGTTGGTAGCTGGTAGACGACTAGCGCGGAACAATCCGAAACTCAATAAAATCTTAATGATGAACTTATACCTCCCTTAATTTCATTAGGGTTGAGATGAGATGTTTGAAAGAAATATTTCTCCCTGATCTTGTCAAGTCGAGCATTTGAAAGAAAACCAATGGTTTTGAAAAAAGATGGAAATTTGGAGAGAACATGGAAAATGATTTTTTTGAAACTACGAAATGGTCCTCATCGCATGCATTCATATTTTATTCTCGCACTCATGTCTTTTGTCCCAACTTGGGATATATTTGGATATAGGCTTTCTCTACTAGGCTGTTATCTAACCCTCTATTTTTAGGTACCGACCCGGCCGTGTGATTTGGAGCTTGGAGTTTTTTGGGTGCCATCTCGTTGAGTATCTTCATTTGATTTCTTTTAGTTTCACTTAATTTCAATTTCATGTTCCCGGGACTGTAATAATTATTTTGGTTGTGTGGTAGCCGGACCTCACCACGCACGGGCTAGACCCTTTTAGCCGGATCAATCGGCCCAGTCCGGACCCGATCCAAATTTTATGGAGCAATCCAAGGCCGACAGTCTCACAGACCTCCGGACAATCACTGCATTTGAAGGACAGAACCGGCGGTTCATCATGTGCCCTTTACCATCCAGAGCAGTCACACCGGACACCCAAAGGAGCCAAGTCGGTCCTTCCATACGGCCTCCTTCATCCTCCGGCGTACCCGTCCGGACGTCAAGAAAGCTATGCGTCTCTACTCTACGGAGAAGGGACAACTTCCACCGACGAACAGCCCCATGCCGGAGGGGTCCACCATCAACAGCGGCAGGGAACAATGAACTCCGGCGAAGCAGTGCACGGGGGCTCTCAGTGCATCATCTGATGTGGCTCGGGTCAGATCAACGGCCCAGCAGTCCATTAGGGCAAACGTCAGCACCAAAGATTCCCCTCATGTGCAGCACATGCTCTCGCTATTTGGCGCCAGTCAGGTTCATCTATAAATACCCGTTGAAGGTACTGTTCACGGGACTGGCTCTAATTTAATCCTTTTGGCACTTTCTCTCTCTACATTTCTCTCCGACCGTTACTGACTTAGCCATCAGAGGCCCCTCTCGGTCACTGACGATCGGTGGGCACTCACACCTTGTTTTGTAGGAGCCAAGCAGGTTTTCCATTTTTCTCTTATAGGAAGCCCGCTCAACCATTCATAGCATTCGCGGAAGCCATCTGGTTGAAGCATATAGGATCCGAAGAGCTGTCCGGATTTCAGTCACCACATTTTGCGACTCCGCTGGGGATTAGGTTCCCAAACTTAGGTGACCGACAGTCCATCCCTCTGTCTCTTTCCTCAGTGCATCTTTCATCCCCCATGGCCACCGACAGCCCTCGTGACGTTCATCATCACTGACTGCCTCTTGCTCCTCTTCCGACAGTCGGCACTTCTCAGGACCCCCTTCAGCCTTATTGGGGTCCATTCCTCAGAATCCCAACAAACAGCTCCGACAGAAGAATTCGAAGATAGTCTTCCTCAAATACCAGCTAGCCAGGCTTTCCAGCAGCACACTCCACTACCCTCCAGTCCTTCCGGAGGATGCGCGGCACGCTGAATCTCATCATACCAGAAGGAAATCAGACCTAGAGCATCGGGAAGGGCAGAACGATCGCGGTCGCTCAAGCAGAGGAAAGGCCATTCGCCAATCCCCTGTCCACGAGCGCCAGTCAGGAGGCCGTCATGCCCGGACCTTTAGGCACTATCCCTCCGCCAGCGCCGTATCCAGCTCTCACACCGCAAGATCCCGCGAGACGTTATACCTCTTTGATGATGGGAACCTAGTCCCTCTCAAAGCCACTTCGCCGGAGACCCTTCCTCGGGAAACTTCAGATGCTAGTTGTAGACGCCACCGACAAGGGGACTACCAGCGTTCTGGAAGGCATCAAGAAGCAGACCGCCCCTCCAGCCACAAGAGAAGGCATGATTCGCCTCCCCCCAGAGACCTTAGGGACCACCTCAACTACCACCGAAGTCAGATGGCCCCCAGCCCAGAGAAGAGGGCTGTGCAGCAGAAAGCCTCCGTCGATGCCAGGCTCCGGCAGCTCAACCTCTCCCCCTTTATCTCGGAGATTGAGTTGGTGACTCTCCCTCCGGGCTTGAATTTACCGAAGTTCACCAAATACGACCCAAAGACGGACGCTTACACCCATCTCATACACTTCAGGCAGATCATCCCCCTCTACACTACTGACAATGCCATTATGTGCAAGGTGTTTCTTACCAGCCTTGGCACACTATGCTCCCTATGGTTCAACAAGCTCCCTCCACGTAGCATTTCATGCTACCAGGACCTTGAGCGAGCATTCATGGCTCGATTTGTCACCAGCAGCAGGCAAACGAAGCAGATCGACGCTTTGATCAGACTCAAAAAGTGTCCGGACGAGAGCCTCCGGCAATACGCTGAGAGGTACTTGGAACGTTTCAACGAAATCCAAGGCTGCGACCAAACGGTGGCCGCTTCTTCCTTCAAAAATGGCCTCGATAGCTCCAGCTGGATCTTTGCTGATCTCACCCTCCACCCATCAGAGGACATGGACGACCTCATACTCCGGGTGGAGAATTTCTGCCAGCTGGAGGATCTTCTCGCAGAACGGTCGGCTTAGTGCCCGGAGCAGTAGTCTCAAGCGCCACAGCTGGCAGGAAGCCGAAGACAGATAAACATTGTCGGAACTGGTAGAAGAAGGGACCCAAAGGCTCCAAAAGCCCACAAATTCACTGCTGAGACCACCGTATTCACTGATCCTATCTATGCTGTACTCAAGCACATCGAGAACTAACCCTTCTTTGTTTGGCCAGATCACAAGCTCGGGACAGCCGACAAAACAAAGGACAAATGGATCCACTGCACCTATCATAAGGAGCAAGGATATTTTACGACCGGGTGCAAACCCTTTAAGTCGTACTTAGAGCTCCTGGTGCAGCAGGGTTACCTAGCCTAGTGGATCGACCACCAAAGAACTCAGGAGCTGGCACAAAAAACCGGACAGCCCATTCAGACGGAGGGTAATGTACCAATGATCAACGTTATCCATGGCCCCCTCAATAAGAAAGCTGCCGCACGCCTCCGATCAGAGATCGACCAGGCATCCGATCCAAAGCAAGTGCTCACGGTCGGTTCTACCCATAAGCGGAAGCAACCTTCTGAGCGATCAGGATGGTCTATCACCTTCACGGAGAAGGATCTCAAGCGTGTCCAGCTGCCACACAACGACGCCTTGGTCGTCACTCTGTGTGTCGGACCGGCCAACGTCCGGCGCATTCTCATCGACCAGGGGAGCTCTGTCGAGGTAATGTACTTCTCCTTATTCCAAGCCCTTAAACTTTCTGCTGATGATTTGCAGCCAGCCGACGTTCCACTCGTCGGATTCAACGGAGCTCCGGTCTGGCCACTCGGCAGAATCATACTCCCAGTCTGGGAAGGGTCCAGAACCATTGATATGGAGTTCATTGTTGTCGACGTCCCAAGTCCATACAACGCCATTCTTGGTTGGAACTGGATCCCTTCTATGCAAGCAATCGCCTCAACCTACCACCAAGTCGTCTAGTTCATCGGTAACTCCAGACGACATGAGGATATCTTTGGAGACCAGGTAGCATCAAAACAATGCTATATATCAACCGTCTGGGAAAACAAGGAAATGAAACAGGTCCAATGGGTGGAATTTCCCGACACCCCGGTTCTTGAAGATGTTGGTGTGCCGGTAGCCGACATGGCAGTTGAAGAGCTCATTACAGTGCCGATCAATGAAGACAGCAGTTGGTCATTTTTAATCGGATCATCACTATCTCCGGCGGACCGAGAAGGGTATGTGAAGTTTTTAAAGGACAACATCGAGATCTTCTCCTGGACTCCATACGAGATGTACGGAGTGGACCCGTCGTTCATCTGTCATCAGCTGAACGTTGATCCCTCCCAGCACCCCATCATCCAAAGACCCCGATGCTCCTCTCTGGCACATACCCAAGTGGTCATAGAGGAAGGAGATAGACTGTTGGAAGCAAATGCTATCCGGGAGGTCCAGTATCCCACCTGGTTGGCAAACACAATGGTCGTCAAGAAGAAGTCCGGCAAATGGAGAGTTTGCGTCGACTACACAAACCTGAACGATGCTTGCCCGAAGGACTGCTTCCCTTTGAGTAGGATCGATCAACTGGTCGACGCCACAGCCGGACACCAGAGGCTCAGTTTCATAGATGCCTACAAGGGCTATCACTAGATTTTGATGGCACAGGAGGACATGGATAAGACGGCCTTCATCACTCCCAAGGGAGTGTATTGCTACAAAGTTATGCCCTTCGGCCTCAAGAATGCCGGAGCTACTTATCAGCGGATGGTCTCCCGGATGGTCTCTAGGTAGATTAGAGACACAATGGAGGCTTATATCGATGACATGGTCGTCAAAAGCAAGCGTGCGACCGACCAGCTCCAACACCTGTCAAAGGTCTCTGAAATATTGAAGAAGCATGGGCTCCGCCTTAATGCCAAAAAATGTGCATTCGGTGTGGGCTCCGGCAAGTTCCTCGGCTATCTTGTCACTAGTCGGGGGATAGAAGCAGATCCCTCCCAGGTTGCTGCGGTAACAAACCTTAGGCCTCCGTCCACCATCAAAGAAGTCCAGCGGCTGACCGGCATGGCAGCAGCTCTAAACAGGTTTATCAGCTAGTCGTCTGACCTCTGTCGTCCCTTCTTCCAAGCTATAAAAACCAGCCAGCACAGCTATAAGTGGACTGAAGAATGCAATCGGGCACTCCAACAGCTGAAGTAGTACATCTCCAGTCTTCCAGTCTTGGTCACGCCGAAGGATATGGAGCCTCTCATCCTGTATTTGGCCGTTTCTCAGCACGCCGTCAGCTCTGTCCTTTGCCGAGCTGAGGGAACGGACCACCAACCGGTCTACTACACTAGCAAAGCTATCCTTCCTACCGAAACCAGGTACTTACCACTTGAAAAACTTGCTCTTGCCTTGGTTTCTTCTTCCACGAAATTGCTGCCCTACTTCCAGCAGCACACCATCACGGTGTTGACGGAGCACCCCTTAAAATGGGCAGTTGAACTGGCCAACTTTGACATCAAATATCAACCCAGGATGGCCATCAAAGCCCAGGTGTTGGCCGACTTTGTCGCAGAATTCTCTCCTGGGGTCATCCCCCAAGATGCGGCAGCTGAGTCTCCGGCCAATACCACAGATCTGCAGGCAGCGTCTTCGTCTGCTGCTCCGCCTCCACGGTGCTTCGGCACATGTGCCCAGCGTTCGGTGGAACAGTGGAGACTATTTCACGGAGACATCTGAAGATTGCATGTTGACGGCGCTTCAAACAGTAGGGGCTCCGGCGCCGGTATTGTTCTCGTTTCCCCAGGAGGGGTTGTTCATGAAAGTGCCCTGTCAATCAAGTATTCGGCCTCCAACAATGACGCAAAATATGAAGCCCTGATCTCCGGACTTCGCCTCGCCATCGACATTGGGGTAGAGGACATCTGCGTATTCAGCGACTCTCAGATGGTCGTCAACCAGTTGACCGGAGAGTATGGCGTCCGGGACGACCGAATATGTAAGTACCTCAGCTCCACCATTGAAGAAATGAAGAAGTTCAAAACATTCAAGATAGAACAAATCTCGAGGGAGCACAACTCCCATGCCGACGCCCTGGCCAAGCTGGCCTCTGCCTGTGCACCCTCCGGTCAGCGATCAGTCTCTTTCGGCGTCATCTCGAAACCAAGTTATGAGCCTCCGATCATGGATGTAAACCACGACACTGACGGACCTAGCTGGATGGATGAAGTGTTGGCATTTTTCAAATCAGATACTTTGCCGGAGGATCGTTGAGAGGCCTATCGTATCCATTGCAAAGCAGCAAACTTTTGGTTGTCTCCAACAGAGGCCCTCTACCGACGGTCCAGGACCGGCCCCTATCTGCTCTGTCTCCATCCTGCTCAGGTCCCAGCTATTCTTGAAGAGTTGCACTCTGGCAGTGGGAGATGTCACTCCGGCGGATGATCCTTAGCCCACCGAGTAATCACTCAAGGGTACTGGTGGCCGAAGATGCAGAAGGATGCTGAAGACTACGTTAAGACATGCCATAAATGCCAGATGTTCGCTCTGGAAATTCACTGTCCGGTCGAAGACTTGTAGCCGGTGACCAATCCATGGTTGTTCACCCAGTGGGGCATTGACATCGTCGGTAAACTTCCAACATCTCTAAATGGGTTCAAATTCCTTATCACGGCAACTGACTACTTCACCAAATGGGTTGAGGCCGAACCCCTCGTCACTATCATAGCTGCCGACGTCAAGCGCTTCATTTGGAAGAATATCATCTCCAGATTTGGTGTGCCTTATGCCATAGTGTCAGACAACGACACCCAGTTCATTGGCAACCTTGTTTCCAACACATGCGCCGAGCTCGACATCAGATTCTTAAACTCTACCCCCTACTATCCCCAATGCAACGGCCAGGCCAAAGCATCGAACAAGACCATCTCAGCTGGTCTCAAGAGGAGGTTGGAGTCAAAGAGGGGGAAATGGGAAGAGGAGCTCTCACATATACTCTGGGCCTACCGGACCACTCCACGTCGGTCAACCGGCCAAACACCATATTCTATGGCCTTTGGTGTGGAGGCAGTCATCCCAATTTAGGCTGGGTTCCCAACCATCCGGATGCAACACTTTGATCAGCCGACAAACGATTCAGCCCTGGCTGCCGATTTGGATCTCGCAGAGGAGAAAAGGGAATCCTCTAGGATCATACTGGCCTCCTATCAACAAGAGGTAGCCAGGGGCTTCAACAAAAACGTCCGTGTCCGGATATTCAAGCCAGACGAACTAGTCCTCCGGAAGGTGGTCCTAAAGAGCAAGAAGCAGAAGCTTATGCCAAAATGGGAGGGTCCGTTCAGAGTTACCAAAGTCGTCGGCAAGGGAGCCTACAAACTGGAAGAAATGGACGGCACGCCTATCGGCAAACCATGGAACACTTTGAACCTTAGAAAATATTATCACTGATCTGTATTTCAAACACCAATGTTTTAATAATAAAATTCGGTTTCCAAATCTGGTCCGGTACATTCCATCAGACTATAGTTCCATTTCTCCAGTCGGTTCCCACCTCTTGGCCAAGGCTCCGGCAGTCTTCTGCCAGGCTTCTGTTGATCAAGAACCCTTCCTTGGCCAAGCCTTCAGCAGTCGCCTGCACCGGCCTCCGGCCAAGGAAAGATTCTCGCTACAATGGCCGAGCCTCCGGCGGTCACCCGCCAGGCTACTGTCAGTCCTAGCACAATACCCTCATGGGTTCGTCCCTTAACCGTGCCTTCAGCAGTCGTCTATACCGGCCTCCGGCCAAGGATTTTTGCAACAATGGTCGAGCCTCCGGCGGTCATCTGCCAGGCTTCTGTCAGTCCTATCACAATACCCTCATGGGTTCGCCCCTTTACCGTGACTTCAGCAGTCGTCTGCACCGGCCTCTGCTCAAGAATTTTCTCTACAATGGCCGAGCCTCCGGCAGTTATCCGCCAAGTTTATGTCAGTCCTAGTACAATACCCTCATGGGTTGACCGTGCCTTCAGCAGTTGTCTGCACCGGCCCCCGGTCAAGGATTTTCGCTACAATGGTCGAGCCTCCGGCGGTCATCCGCCAGGCTTCTATCGGTCCTAGCACAATACCCTCATGGGTTCGCCCCTTGACCGTGCCTTCAGCAGTCGTCTGCACCGACCTTCGGTCAAGGATTTTCACTACAATGGATGAGCCTCCGGTGGTCATCCGTCAGGCTTCTGTCGGTCCTAGCACAATACCCTTATCGGTTCGTCCCCATCGGCCAAGCCACCGATAGTCATCTGCCAAGGCTTCTATTGGCCAAGACAACAATCGGTGACCAAGCCTCCGGCAAGCATCTGCCAGGGCTTCTGTTGGTCCCACTAAGGCCAAGCCTCCAACAGTCATCTGTCGGGGCTTCCGTTGGTCTCAACCTATCAAGATAAGGCCCTCTGGCAGATGTTAAGGCGCCTGGTAAACCCCTTAATATGACCGAAGGTGATCATTTGCACAAATTTTAACAGTAAGTACATAAAGCATAAAAACCATTCATCACGACAAAAGTTGTCCAGAAGCTATTACAAAAACTTAGTTTTCAGAAAAACAAAAAAGAAAGCAGGGGACGGCAGGGGGAAACTCCTCTTCATTTTTTGCCGGAGGATTCGCTCTGGCAGGGTGGCCACCTTCCCTCTCTTCTTCTCTCCGTTCTTCTTCTTCCTCTCCTTCTTCTTCTTCTTCCTCCTCCTCTTCCGGAAAGTGTCTTCTATGGGTGGCAGCACCGCCTCCTGCTCCCCGACATAGCCCAAGGCCAGATGATCTTCATTGACAGCTGCTTTTTGCAGCGCCGAATCATAATCGAGCCTGTGGCCCATCGAGTAGCTATTGCGGTGCTGTACGAGCACCTGAGCCTGACACTGCTCCGCATAGGTATTCCGGGCATCGGTAAGACCCTCTTTATAACCGACATCATTGGCCTTTTTGGCCATATCCCATGCCTTCTTTTTCATGTCCATCAGCTTCTTTTTTAATGAATGTTTTTCATGTTGAAGGGCCTTATCTAGGTCGGTGTTCTTTTTCTTCTCCTGCTCTAATGCCTGCCGCATGTTCACAATTTTATCATCCTTGCCGGAGGCCTACTCCCTGAGCCGAATCCTCTCGCTATGGGCATACAAAGATTTGGGATAGATGGAAGAAAAGCAAATGAGGCCCTGCAAAAATTAACAATCAGTCAGCAAACAACATGAAGTGAAGAAGTCCGGATAGCTAGCCAAAGCAATACCTCAATCAAAGAAGAAAAACCCTTATCTATCCTAGCAACGAAGGTATCTGGCAGGGAAGCCTCGTTGCCCAGAGACTCCAGCCGCTGGGCAAACCTTATCCCCAGTTCATTGTTTGCTGCCATGCTGGCAGCAGCCAAGATAGGAGTGCCATCAGGCCAAGTCGGCTTTGGTTGCCACACCTCTTCGGCATCCACAACCGGCCACTTTCCACGGACTTCGGTAGAGACAGAAGAGGTCCTCCTCTGGGGTGGTCGGACACGGCTGTCTGAGGGATCCTCCCTCGTCCTTTTATCTCCGACATCAACAGCCGGAGTCCCTCCCATTTCAGTTTCAACAATGGGATGGGTGACCCCTGGGGTGGGTGACCTCTGGGGTGGGTGGAATTTGGAATTCAGTGGCAGCCGGGGCAACACTGTAAGAAGCCCCTCTTTTCCTCTTCTTATGGTAGTCGGTCATCAGCGGCCGAACATCTGCTTCAAAACCTTCCCTCACCATTTCAGGTGCTGCGGGGACTACGGCAACGGTGTGGCGGCTCTCTGTCTTTCTCTTACCCTCCAAGTAAGACTGTTAGGTCGGCTGATATTGAAGCAGCCGCGGTACGTCTCTCTCCGGAAAGGCTTTGAGTGCAGTAATGTGCTCGGCAACAGCTTTATTCTTTAGCCAAAGAGTAACTTGGGAAAGGGCTGCAAAACAGAGAAAACGCAATCAGTCGGCATAGAAATAACAGAATAATTAAAGGCATGAAGACACAATAAGGGACTTACCAAGTGAACCTTTCTCAGTCGGTAGAGGCTTACTCCCATCCGGAGGATTGCTATAGCCTCCGGACACGACCAAGTAGATATTCGCTCACTTCTCTGAGTCCGGAAGCCGAGTAAATAGATCTCCAGTCCCCGGCTGGGCGCTCAAAAAATAGCGCTCGGACTTCTTATTTTGGGAAAGGGTGAAGAAGGAAAAAAGGTCAGAAACAGTGAAGACAAGCCCTTGGGTCCGGCATAGCTTCGTAATGCAACCGGCCACTCTATATGCATTCACTGTAAATTAGGTTGGGGAGAGTTTGTACTCTCGAAGAAGGTCCCTAATGAAATCGTCTACAGGCATCCGAATACCACCCTCGGTAATGGCCATGAGGGGGAAGGACACATAACCATCGTCATACGGGACCTCCTCCGGTTCGAGGAGCAACTCCATCACGACGTCGGCATGGATAGCATATTTATCTCTAAAATCCTCCGGCAAAGATACCCCAAACTTGCCATACTGGAGATAAGGGCAAACACGCTGACCGGAGGGTCCAGTCGCCTCCTCTGCCTCGTCAGCAGCTTCTTCAACCTCCATAGGGGCAGGAAGGAGACGAGCGTTCAAGGGGCTCGTCGGCACAACCGCATTACCGACCACCTCGGCAACAATTGCAGAAGGAGTTGGCGACCCATCGCCAGATTGGTGGTCAGAAGTAGTCCCAGACGGAGTTGCCGACTCATCACCGGATCGATGGCCGGAGCTGCCCTCCTCGTCAGAACCCATCTCTACATCAAAACCTGATCGTGTGTCGTCGGAATCCGACATCTTCTGCTCACGTCCTGCCTGACAATCAAAACAGAAGTTAGAGGGCGATAAATCCCCATACACGGGGCTCGCACCAACTCTACTTACCCACCGCCAATGGGTTCACAACTCAGTCGACGGGAGGGATGACAGTCTGGCAGGCAGGCAGGCGGACCAGCGAATCTCCCACTGATTGGACAGGAGACCATTCTAACAAAGGAAAAATGCAAACTAATAAGATCCGGAACAATACCTGGAGATTGGAAAGAAGGAGAAGAGCTGAAAACTTGAAGAAATCTGAAGGTCGAGAGTCGATAGCCTAAGCAGTCGGAGAGCAAAGTGCGCATGTGGAGTTCTCGTCTCCCATCCCTCATATTTATAGAAGATTGAGGGAGACAAGAAGCCAGCTGCCTCATACGATT
>NMUG010004761.1:0-13595 GCA_002855965.1 Monotropa hypopitys | reverse complement strand
ACTAATATGGCTGCACTGGCAGGTATTGCATACACGATAATCAAAAGAAATACGAGAACCAGTGGGAATTTCGCTGTCAACTGAAGAAAGAATGCCAAAGACTTTTTAAGGGAAGTGAGCACTCTCATTGTGAGCCAATTATTGGCATGAACATAATCCTCGTTTCTATCCGATAGTTCTGAATGATTAATGTGTGGACCTCTCAGAACAGGATGGCTTACTTGAATTCCTGGTTCTAACTTGCTGTTTGATAGCCACATTGGCGAACGGTCCCCGCAAAAGGAAGAATGAGATTCCTCTCTATCACCATTCATGCTCTCCACCATCCAGAGAAGGAAGAAATTCTTGCGAGGGAACTTTAGATTACCCTTGTAAACCAAACGGGGCGATAAGAGATTGCACCAAGGACATGAGATGAAAAGTGGAAGATGAATTGGTAGAGTGGGAAATTTGACAACAGCCGATTGTAACCCAAGGATGCAATTTTTACATAGAGTATGGCCGCACCATAAGACATAGGGCACGTTTTCAACTATGTTGAAAGATTCCCAACATATAGGGCACTCTAGTCCCTCCTCTCTGTTAGAATTTGAAGAAACCTCGTCATCCGAGCATTCCAAAGAAGCTTCAGCCGGATTATTAGACTCGTTCTTGAGTCCGGTACAGCGAGATGTGCAATTGGATGCAAAGATCCACATTTTAGTTGTACAGAGAAAACGACCATACAAAGTTCATGCGCTTGCTCGAATCCAGAAAAATAAACAACTTCACTTGCTAAGAAGCTGGATCCATTTCTCAGACAAGGTTCAATAAGAGTTCTCCTGTAAATCAAACCTGCAAGCAAAATCGAAAATTTTAGCACATACAGTTTTGTTTAAATACTAGTGATAAGAGCTGTCAACTTTGGGACATGATATTTTTGTATTTTCATCAAAATGGAACATGAAGAACTTCACGGGGATAGTGGCGATGGAGTGCAGAAATATGCATGAAAATAGTAAACAAGATGTGTATGTGTAAATTAAACTTTCTATAGAATGGTAGCAGAACTTGTCCATCAAATTTTCAAAGCAGGCACGAAAAATAAAATAATAAACCACAGTTGGGTGGACGGGCGGAAGCAAGCAATGTATCAAAATCTAAAAAGCATATTTATGGGTACCCAAAACGGGTACTGGTACGCTGCGGATATATCGATATGGAAAAACCTAAAAATGTAGAATACGGGTATGGGTACGGCTATAACAATTGTATTTCTATGATTTAGAGCAATGTAATACATGCAATAGTTACACTTAAAGGAAATGGCTAAATCACTTGCATGAATAAGAATCAAAGATCAAGTAACAATTTAATACCAAACTTAAAATACAAATCAGAGTTCAATGTCATTATACTATGCCAAAATATTTATTCCACAATCCTGTTAAGCATAAAAAATAAGTATTATCAACTTAGCTTCATCTCTAAGGTGCATACGGCTTGTGACACATATTGGAGTACTTCAAATGCATTCAAGAAAATTTTCAATGTGTTTTGCGCCCCAGGTAAGTATTTAGAAGTACCATGAAAAGTACTTGTATCTGGTACACTACGCCTACGAATATGATAGGGTTTTAGAAGAACTCGGGCTTCATAGCTCAAAACTGACCAAAACGGGCAAGTGGAGAATATTTTTGATTGACTAAATGATAGTCATTGTGCGTGCTGGTTTTCTTTCCAAACATTAAATCCTCATAAAAGGAGAGAAATATCATCAGATTTGCTCAAAATGTCCCAAGCAATATCAAAGAGGGAAACAAAGTAGCAAACTTGTCTTGGCTAATATACTAGAGAATAAGACTTTTTTTGTTTGGCTCATAATAGACACACGAAGTCTGTACTAGATGAGCATTTACTGGTGTGACATAGCGCCATGTTTAAAAGAAAAAACTTTCTGCCGTTATGGAGCGTGCAGAGTTTATGATATGTGACTAATCTAAAGAACAAAAAGGCAAAAGGAGCCTAAAGACACAGGCAAGTTGTAAACATGTTATCCTCCAGAAGTTGTTAGAAAACCATATAAAAGCTACAGTGTCATCTCGTCATCCAGATTCAATGTCCGAATTCCATCTCAAGCATCGACCTTCATATACACATCTATACACTTTAGTACGACGCAGAACAGATTAGTTGTTTTGGCCAAAAGAGTAGATCAGAATCAGATATACAAAGCGACATGGCACGGACCGCCAACCAAAACACAATGCACAAGATTGTCTAGACTTTGAACCTGGATTAGCGTTCTTATACGTGCACCTATTGCAAATGTTTCAGATTCAGTTTAGCCCCCAAAAGGAAAAAAATGAAACAATACAATTTAGCCTGGTTCTTTAGCTTGTAATGTGATTGAAAGAAAACAAGGTACTTGCCTCAACCTTGCTGTTCAAAGAACAAAAAGTGGATTAAGACGCATAATCAAACAATTCCGACCTGAACAATAGTGGATACGAATAAATTCCAAAGAGGAACATGCGCCCTATTACAATAAATCGAAACGACAGAATTGCAGAGTATTTGTAGTAACCAAAGAAGCACAAAGATCTTAACTTTAACAACGATAGCGATCCCGAAAATAATTCGTCTTACAACCACGAACTCAATTTGATATCGAACCCAAAAAACAACCCCAAGTACGCGGACAAAACAATTCGTCTTAGAACACACACAAAATTCCAAACCTCAAAATATAATTCAAGCGCATGATCAAGCATTCATGCAACTAGAAATAAATCCAGATATAAAAAGATCCTAAGTCGGAAGGGCGCAAAACTGGCTCCTCACCACCAACGAGGTATTTAGCCTCGCCTCCCCTTCCCCTTCACCACTACAGTATGTTCTTCTCTATTCCCCCCCCCCAAAAAAAAAAACAGTGTAACTCAACAATAACCAATTTCAGGATAATGATGGATGATACCAATTCAAGATGGATGGAGACGATATGGACGCGATATTTACCGATTCAATGTAGTTTCGGATCGATCCAATGAGAGGGAGAGAGAGAGAGAGCATCAAGAGTGCTTCATAGTCTCTCTCTCTCTCTAGTGGGATCCCCTTTTATCGTCGGAATCTCGCCGGAGTTTAAGCAGGTTCTGAAGAGTGTTGAATAAGTCTTTTGTAAATCGGATCCGAGTGTCGTGGACTTCTCTCATCAAATTAAGGCCGGTTTTGAATTAAATTAATTTTGGGGGTATTAATAGAATTTTTAATTTATCATTTGTCTTAAATTAATAATATTTATATTAGTTTTCTATTAAAATTTTACACTAATCATATTTTTTTGCCAATTTTTACACTAATCATACTAATAATTTAGCTCAAACACTTTGTCTATAAACTAATGATAAATCTTTTAAATAATTCAAAATTTCATTAATACTTAAATTAATTTACTCTTAAGTTATTAATAGACCATTAACTTATTATTATTATTACCATTATTACTATTAATTGATACTCATCTTGGATCCTCTATGCCAAAAAAGACAACATTGATCGGAAATTTGTAGCCGTGTGATCAAAATTCAAAAACACAGAAAAAGGGTAAACTACACTGCTCTCCCCTGATATTTTTTGATAAATACATAGGCTTCCCTTAAATTCTAATAAATGAATTGGTCTCCCTTGCTTTACAAATTAATTAGCAGGAACCTATCATGACATTAAATTGGTGTAAAATTCTTTAGTTTTTATGGGAAAAATACTAAAGTACCCGTTTGTGATAAAATGTCTTTTGGGTGAGAAGTAAAAAATACAAACCAAAGTTTAAAAAGTTTAAAAATACAAAAATTAATCCATTTTTTTGTTCATTTTGATTTTTTAGTTAAAACGGAAATATATTGCAAACTTAAACAAAAATAAGTTCAGACATATTACAAAAACAACCAAAGTAAAGATTCACAGCACAAGACTGATCAGTCCAGATTATTGATACCGAGACAGTCTCGGATCCAAAACTCCCTTACAGAGATAGGCATAGTATCGAGAATAGTTATATTATCTTCACCTTTCGCTCCAAGTTTGGCCAGGTGATCCGCACACTCGTTTGCGCACCTTGGGATTTGTCTGATGGAGGCACCCGTCCTGCTAATGAGCACCTTGGTTTCTTTGATAATGTACTGATTTGGATGTGAGGTATCTTCCTCAATCTTGAGCAATCTTATAGCTTGGACACAATCTGTCTCTATCTCCACCTCCTTCATATTCTTCTCATAGGCTATTGACACTCCACGGTAAATGACCCACAATTCTGCCGTGAGGCCGGACTCCCATTCCAGCTTCCCATAGAATCTGAGCACCCACTCTCCATTCTTGTCCCTGAATAACCCTCCACATCCAGTTTGTTTGTTGAAAGCACTCCAACTCCCATCCGTCATTGGAAGACAGTTTATTGGGGTTATTTACCCTGAAAGCTGTATCAAGCTCTCTAGCAAAGGAGAGACTCGAGTGAGCAACAGAATCAGCCTTGACGACAACTTGATCAAAGCTTATACGGTTGCGACCCAATCCGATGTGCCACATAGTGGCCAAGAAAGAGTAATCCCTCCTGTTGGACACTCCTTTGCAAGAGATCAGGCCAGCTTTTAGGTTAGTCAGAAACCATTCTAGCATGTTGGGTGCTTGGTTTATGCAACTCCAGTTTCTACCTTTGACTAGATCACAAACTTGTTTGGAGTGGATGCAATCGCGGAAGAGGTGTTGGATATCTTCCTCTCTCGTGCTGCATCTGGGGCATGTGCCATCCACTCTCATTCTTCTGCGGGCCCTAAGAGCATTGGTGGGGATTCTGTTTAGACAAATCAGCCAAATGAAAGTTTTGAGTTTATTTGGGCATTTGATTTTCCAAATCCATTTCCATCTCACATCCGGGATAATACATTCATCATTCATGCCATCACAGGATGTGGTATTGAATCTTCCATCCCGAGAGGGGGTCCAGGTGGGAATGTCCAGGATACTTCTAGGGCCAATTCTGTTAATACTTTTTATTTCTCTAATTGAATTTGGGTGAAGGATGTGTTAAATCTTGTCTGTTTTCCACTCCCCATTATGAAGAATGCTATTGACTTTAGAATTGTCATCAGTATGGGGACCTGGATAGTATTTGGCCAGAGGGCCATTGCCCACCCACCAGTCCTTCCATAAATCCACAGTAGATCCATCCCCAATCTTCCATTTGGTTCTATCTATTATGAAATTACGGTTGGAAGCAATCCCTCTCCAAGTGTTAGAAGCAGTCCGTTTTTTGGGTCAGTCATGTTCGAGATTTCTCTTGAGGTATTTATCTTTAAGAGTCTTGACCCAGAGGCTTTCCTGTTTGGTATGCACCTACCAGGCAAGCTTGGCAATTAGGCTATTGTTAATGGTTCTAGCGTCTCTAATACCTAGCCCCCTTTTCCTTTTCCCGACATACCACTTCCCACTTAACTAGATGGATCTTACGTTTGGCATCCGTATCTCCCCACAGTAACCCACGATTAATCCTATCGATTTTATCACAGGTGGATCTGGGCAATATGATTGTTTGTATTGTATAGTTGGGTATGGCGGAGGTAACATGTTTTATAAGCGTGGTTCTACTTGCCAAGTTGAGAGAATTCCTAGCCCATCCAGATAGTTTCTTTTGTAATTTCTCAATTAACTCATTGAAAGTACTACGAGAGACATGGTCATGAAAAAGTGGAACTCTTAGATATTTTCCAAGGTTCTCATTGATTTTGATATTATAGATGTCACTAAGATGGTTGGCCATGTGCCTTGGAACGTTCTTAGAAACAAACATTTAGATTTACAGTTATTAATGTGAAGCCTTGAGTATATACTAAAATCCCTAAGAACCTGCATTATGTGTTTACAGTTCATTTTAGTGGCCTGGCCAAAGAGGATCTAGTCATCTGCATAGAATAGGTGGGACAAGGGATTCGCTAGTCTGTCTAATTTAATACCCTTCCACTTTCCAACCTTAACTTTCTCAAGAATGAGATTGGACAGCCTCTCCATACAGAGCACGAATAAGTATGAAGACAGAGGGTCTCTTTGACGGAGTCCGGAAGAGGGTTTAAATTCTTCAAGAGGTTCCCCATTCCAGAGGATAGAAAGATTATTGGACGATATGCATTCCGTAATAAGATCATCTACATAGAATAGGTGGGACAAGGGGTTCGCTAGCCTATCTAATTTATTACCCTTCCACTTCCCAGCCTTAATTTTCTCAAGAATGAGATTGGACAGCCTCTCCATACAGAGCACGGATAAGTATAAGGACATAGGGTCTCCTTGACGAAGTCCGGAAGAGGGTTTAAATTCTTCAAGCCCCATTCCAGAGGATAGAAAGATTACTGGACGTTATGCATTCCATAATAAAATCCACCATATTGGGGCTAAAGTTAAAGTACTTGAGGGTATCATATATAAACTCCCAGGAGATATGGTCATAGGCTTTCTCAAGGTCAATTTTAAATATCATGAAGCCTTTTTCCCTTTTTTAGATTTTAGAGAGTGGAGAACTTCTTAGGTGATGATGATATTATCCGAAGGGGACCTACCCTGAATAAAGCTACTTTGGAATGGGCCTACAATGTTATTTAAGGTAGGCTTCATTCTAGTAACTATGGTTTTTGAAATGATTTTGTAGATGACATTGCATAGGCTTATGGGTCTGAAAGACGTGACAATCTCTGGATTTTTATTTTTAGGAATAAGAGTAATGTAAGTTTTATTAATGTACTCTGGTATTTTATAGTGACTAAAACTGTTCTACACTATATTAAAAACATCATTTCCCACCACATCCCAATGATGCTAGAAGAACATGGCGTTCAGTCCGTCAGGCCCAGGGGCTTTTAAGGGGGCCATGCTGGAAATTGTGTTCTTAATCTCGCTTATGCTGATGGGATTGTCCATGGCTTTAGCTTCCTCCCCGGATAAACACTTAGGAGGGGAATCATCACCTAGGTCATATTTGGGGCTGTTCTGAGAGAACAAAGAGGTGAAAAACATTTGGACAAGATTCTTGAGTCTAGCTCTGTCATCCACCCATTCATTGTCAGGGCCCCTGAGGCATGTGATTTTGTTGGCTCTTCTACGAATAATGGTGGCTAGGTGGAAAAATCTAGTGTTTTTGTCTCCAGCTACAAGCTAATTGATCCTAGATTTTTGGTGCCAGAGGATATCCTCTTGGGATAGAATAGCGTTATACTCCTCAATGAGATTTTTTTCCAATAAGATCAGATTGTGAGAAGTATTAGAGTCTTGGGCTTTTTGAATGCAAGCTATTCTGCCTCTGATCCATCTTTTCCTAGAAAATATGTTCTCAAAGGTCTCACGGTTCCAAATAGTGACTTTGTCTTTGAAATTACTAAGCCGACTAACGTAATTAGGACCTACCCACAAGGATCCCACTAGATCTTTAAATTTGGAGTCAAAGAACCAAGCCGCCTCAAGGCGGAAGGGTCTGCTAATTTTATCAAGTGAAGGGGAGCCATTATATTTAACAAGAATAGGGGCATGATCTGAATAAATGTGGGGTAGGACAAGAATCGTAACTTCCAAGAAAGTTGTCCTCCAGGAGTTATTGGCGAGCGCTCTGTCAAGTCGTTTTTTACTCGACTAAGACCAGCTCTGCCATTACTCCAGGTGAACTTGGAACCAGAGAAATCCAAATCACTTAAATTACTTTTGCTAACCTCATCATTGAACTTACGTCTCTGATTAGCTCCTCTGTCTTGTGCATTAGACTGGTTTTCACCTAGCGCAGCCGTATCATTAAAATCGCCTGCTAGAAGCCATCCCTTATTAGTCGCATCCGGACAATCTCTGATATCCTCCCAGAGGCATGATCTTATAACAGGGTTAGGGGAGCCACAAATAGCAGAAAATATCCAATCCTCGTAACTATCCCTTTTTATAAAGGCATGGATAATCTGGAAGGATATACGGATAGGGTTTAGCGATATAGTGGTTGGATCCCAGATCACCCAGATTCCTCGAGACCTACCAACAGGGTCGACGAACATCGAGGCTAAAACCCCCAATTTTTTGAAGAAAATTCACATCTGCTCCATTCTTATCTTGGTCTCTAAGAGAGCCACCACCTAAGATTTATATGCTTGAATGAGATCCTTAAAGTGAGTTCTAAATCTCATATTCCCCGCTCCTCTACAATTTCAGATTAGATTATCTAAACTAGGCATAGCTAAACTATGGTTACGGTTCATATCCATGGGCATACCCAGCAAATGTTTAATCCACACCATGTTTTCTAGGTGGGACTTCTCCTCCTTCAGCGATACCTTTATGTATTTCATTTGTTCTGGAGCGGTTTGATTAGTTGGATTTTCACGGCTATAGCGTCCATCCACCAAACGCACTGTGCTAGGTGAATGACTTCGACTTCGGAGCAGATATCCAGACTTTTCTTTCTCTTCTGTCCTACAATCCATGTTGACACGGCCAGTTTGAACATGGTCGATGTTGGAGACTGGAGAAGATATTGGGTTTTTCAAGGTAGGGTGGGTTTGAGAGCCCTATTTTCGCCTTGCACAAGGTTCCAAGCACTTTTGGCTCCTCGATGATGTTCTGGCTACGACTAAGGGGGGTTAACTCAAAGGAAGGTTCTAGGTTACAGTTAATGGGCTTGGGCTCCCGGGTCATTGGGTTGTGGGATACATAAACTCCCTTTGTCAGCTTGTGCATTTTGGGATCCGCCTTTAATAAGGTGTGACTCGTGACCAATGATCTTAGGTGGGCTTTTGGGCTGGGGTTGGCCAGGAGGGATGGATTTTTATGAGTATCACTTCGCGAATTATTGGGCTCCTGAGGTCCGGATCCTATGGGTGGGCCTGTACCATGGATAAAATTTGAAATTCAGGTCACTGGGCCTCTAGTCCTAGGGTTGTGGCTCTTCTCTCTGTTTCTCTGTCCATCTGTAGTCGTTGGTGGCCGTCAGCGGTTGCACACCACCATCCATTCGCCATAACCATCTTCTGTGTTGCTTCTATTCTGTCTTTGCCCATTGAAATCCACCGGAGAAAGGCTGGACGATGTCTCCCCTTGGTTTGCATTAGAGATCCGGTCTGTTGGAGGGACTATGACATCCGAGTTGGAGCAGAATTCTTTCCTGTGACCTACCCTGCCACAAGAAAAATAGATAACATGTATATGTTCATATTCAATGGTATAATCATACTTACCTATGCCAATTAATGGTTCCAGAGGTTTGTTGAGAACGAATTCCACACACATTCTTGCATAGCTTCCCCTCATGGACTCAACTGTCCTGCCATTCATCTTCAAAGGCTTCCTATCACAGCGACTATCTGATACAGTGTGTCCTCGTCATAATACTCTGTCGGGAGTCTTATGATTCTCAGCCATACCTCCATTCATAGGGCTTTAGCCTTATTAGCCCTGAAATCTCCATACCATCTTTGCACTATGAGGTAGTGGTCGTTTATTATCCAAGGTCCTCCCGTGAGCACCTTGTAGTAGTACAATTTGGATTCAAACCTGATTATATAAAATCCCATACCCACATCCATAGTCGTGAACAATCCCTCTAGGTTCCAGATCCTTTTGGCTTTCTCAATTAGCGACGAGAAGCTTAGGTTTCTGTCTAGGAGTTTGATAACTAAACAATCTTTCCAGTTAGCTCTGAGATGCCTTAGATGGTCTGGTGTGAAACTTACTTTCAGTTTTGATTTGCATTGGTTATCTGTCTCCTCCTCCTCCAGGGATGCCTCCTCCTCTAAATCAACCATGGATGAGTCAAATTCCCCCGTATTTCCTGGACTAGTTTCGCACATCAGTGCCACTTTGAAGGATAGGACATTAGTTATAAGAATCTGTGAGTAGACCGAGGGTTGACCACGTGGATCAATATCCCTCTCAACCTGAACGTCGATCAGCATTGCCTCCATACCTTCCCCTCCCTCAGAGATTGGTCTGCCGATAGCGACTTGGGACTCATAGTCGACTTTTTCTTTTTCACACTGCGTTGAAGATCTTCCTCTTCTTCTAAGGTTATATGAACTACGCTCGCAGAGAGTGTTTCCATGAGTAGTTTTTCCTCATTCTGACTGCTCATCCATTTTGATTTATTTTCATATGTAGTGTATTCTTTTTAGGATTTGAGGTTTTATCGGGTGCTAAGGGTGTTAATCGAAAACAAGATCGAACCGGAAAATCAGACCATGCCAAATTTTTTAAACTGGATTGTAAACTGAAAAATAGGTTCTAATTTGAAAATTTTGTAAACCGAACCGGTTCCGATTTTTTATTTGAAAATTTTCAAACTATATAAACCGGACCGCACTAAATCGGTTTTAATATATATATATATATATATAACTACATAAAATTAAAAATCTAAACAAATTAGCCAAAAATATTAAATTGAGCTTGACCCAAAATTAAAACCCTAACCTAATCAGCCCCAAGTCGTATTTTTTATTTTAAATTGGACTTGGCTCAAAATTAGACCAAATCCTAAATTGGTTACAACAAAAAAATAGGACCAAAATTGGTCAAAATCGAACTGATGTTAAGTCAATCGGTTCTAGTTTGGTAAATAATAAAATTAAAAAACCAATCGGGTCCCAAATATAGGAAAATTGGATCGAACCGGAGCAAAATCACCCCCTACCAGGTAGTGATAAATAAGTAAAGATTTTTACATCTACTTGAGTGAGCACAATTGAAAAAGTTAGTCCATGTTCATATGTTTAAACTCTCTACGTGGAATATGGGTCATTGACAGGTAAAATCTTAGACTAGTTAATTGTATGATTAGAAGGCAAATTTGCATAGCTTGCCTATAAAGAAACTAAGTGAGTTGGACAAAAAACTAATCAAATAGAGAACGTCAGATATAAACTTTAGTACACTAGAAATGATAGATATATAAATGATGTGAGTATAGTTATATCTAAATACATTACGGACTCCACAGTCACAGTCATGAGAAATAGAGATAAGATCATTTTAGTAAAATTTGTTATGAGAGAGACACTATTTAATCTTATTAGTGCTTGTTCAATCTAATTTGGTTTGGATTATTATGCGGAAAGACAATTTTGGGATCAACTGAATGAGATAGTGCAATAGATATCTTTGAAAGAGAAGATATTTATAGGATGCAATTTCAATGGACATGTATGCAATATTAAGCAAGAATATGAATCATTTTGGATTTGGTCCCAATATACATTTGTGGTTTTGGGTTTGGCTTCTAAAATGAAGGTGAAAGAGCATTTTGAATTTCGATTTGTCTTTGATTTTAGAGTTGTGAATAGCTTCTTTAAGAAGAGAGATGAACACCTAATCACCTTTGTTAGAAACCTAGATGGGGTGAATAGCTATTTTGAATTCTTTGGCATTTTTAAATTTTTTTTAAGATTCAATCACAAACAAGTAAATTGTTAGATGTATCAGGTGAGTAACTAAAGCAAAACAGGAGAGATAATAGTGAGAGAGAGAAAGTTGTACACAAGGATTTTTATAGTGGTTTATCAATTGATTAATCCACTCTTCAGCGTGGTTCCGTTTGGGAGCACGTCAGTATCCACTATGTAATCATAAATTAAAACAAAGAGATAAACGTGAATATCTCTTTCTAGCCTAACCTCTACAGACTAAGAAAACCTGTGAGACTCGTATTGTATATTAGGGTCACTGATGATTAATTATCGAGGATTAAGGATAATTAAAATATTATCAAATAAAGATAAAAAGCTGAAATAAAATTCAAAGTTTTGTTAAGAATTTTATTTCGGAATTTTAAAAATTTTTGGAGATTTTATGGAATTATTTGAGGCATTAGAGTTATAATAAGTCTGATTGAAAGTTTTAATTAAATTTTGGGGGTCTAAGTGCAAACAATAGAAATCAAAGGTGAAATATGTAATAAAAGAAGAAAAATAGAATTTGGATGTTGTGGTGTCGATGGTGGGTATTGTGTGGCTAAGATTTGGGGAAAAGTATCTGCATGGTATGAGTTGTCAATCTTTGTAAGCGAGCAGTTGTGGATGAATATAAGAGTACATATATGTGTGGAATAATTAACCATCGTATGTGTCGTCAAAAGGAAATTAGTTTGTAAATAAATTGTATGAGTTGTGAGTAATTGAAGAGAGTGAATTGTGAGTGCATCGTGAGAGGAATTGATCTGAAAGAGAGAGAGAGAGAGAGAGTTTGATCAAAAGGGAGTTGTTCGAGAAGGGTTGGTTGCAGAAGAATGTCGAGGAAGGAGATGAGTAGTAGCCAGGAAATTGAAGAACCAAGATTGTGGCAATAACTTTAGAATTTTATTCTGATCATTTGAGGTAATATTTCCAAAATCCATCAATGTAGAGTTGTTCTAAGTTGTTGGTAGATCATCTGTTCAAAATTTAAAGTTAATCAAATAAATTTTGATAGCTCAAATCAAAGGAAAATCGTAAAATTTGCAGAACTAGTAACCGGTAACCCGCTTTGGAGGCGTTACCGGTAGCCCGTGAGAAGAAGACGATGAACAATAAAGAAGAGAAGGGAAAACCCAACTTTGTGGTATAATCTTCGGAATTTTTTATCTACCAATAGGGGTAAGATTTCTGTGGGTTCCTGAACCCTTGACCCAATCTGCTTACTAAAGATCCGATCTTGAACAGCCCTCAAATGGCTCCTACAACCAAAGACAAATGTTAGATCTGACCGGCACCATTTGCCGGAAAGGTTCTCCGATGCCTAAGTCAGATGAATGCTTTGAGAGAGTATATTAGCAGAGTAAGGGCTCTGTAAACCAGATTGAATCGAGAGCTTACCCAACTCTACAATGGTTGTATTTATAGCCTTTCTGTAGCACGCCCAATCCGGCGCCATTAATGGTAACCATCCCGGATATTTTGCCACAATATTCGAGATCTCCCAAGCTTTCCATATTGAGCATAGCGGGATCATATTTGATCCGAGGTGCATAGATCCGGTAGTAGTCCTGTAGCAATCCGTATTTCTAAGTTGTATTTTCTGGAATTTGATTTCCTCTTAAATCAAGTTGTGAATCTTGATTTAATTCTATCTTAAAATCTCGTCGTGATTTTAAGGTGGTTGACCCTAGTATGTTGTATAGGATTCAATTACGAATCCAACGCAACTTGAATCATGTCAATCAGAGTTCGGACAAGAAAGTTATGGCCAAAACATTCCAAAATCATTCTTGTAAACCCCCCTATATTTCGATATATAGTAAGTGCATTTCGATATGAAGTGCATTCTGCTCATTTTCCCTTCTTGCTCATTTCGATATATAATGGGAATGTATATCGAAATAAGGCCTGGTGGTTTGTTCATATCAAAATGATGTACATTTCGATATATTTGGTCCTTCATCCCGATTACATTTCGATATGAATTGTTCTCTGGTCAGATTTCCTTCTTGCTTATTTCGATATGATGTGAAGTCATCATATCGAAATGAATGCCCTTCTTACATATCGAAATTCTTCGCCCCCCCATATTTCGATATGTTGCTTTGTTAATTTTGGGCAGGGCCATTTCTATTTCGATATGCATGGCATGCATAT
>NMUG010004760.1:0-13598 GCA_002855965.1 Monotropa hypopitys | reverse complement strand
TTTGAATACTAATTTCGCGAGGACAAATACCGTCTTAGAGAACGACGACTATGTGCCTTGAAGCAGACTTATACAACATTCCTAAATGTCTACTTAATACTTATCAAGTTTTTACAGCATGCCATCAGGTACCTGGACAATATAGAAAAGAAAGAGTCATAGTCAAGTTGGGTAGATGGATTTAGAGCTATTTTTTAGGCCGACGTTAGGGTTTATAGGTCTCAAGGTAAAAGGGGTCCCCAAATGCAGATGTTTTGGACCACAAATGAAAACACTACAGTCTGCTGATCATCTTTGTATGTGGTTCCAGAGGACCCCATTAATTATATATATTCTAGTGATGTGTGTATGTGTGTGTGGTGTTGGTGGTGGTGGTGGGGTGAGGGGATTGTGGGGAAAGTGACACATTTCAATCTGGAAATGCACGAGGATACGTCAGAGCTAACCTCAATGTTTGCTTTAGGTATTAGGCCTACAGTCCACATTATAGAACCACCACACCACCACCAGCTCATGGTTGCTCTCAGTATAGTTCCCCAACCATCATGGTCCCCATGATTGCTGTCTCAGTACAGTTCTCCAACCATCATGGTCCTTATGGTAGCTTTGTGGAATCATCTCAATTACAGCCGGGATAAAGTGTGTATACGCCAAATCAATAAAACAGCTGAAAGCACATAGCTAGGAGTCGAACACAAAACCAAATTCTTCATGTGGTGGGGTAAATCTGAATTATCCACGTGGCACGTGGAGTCAGTCATACCGCGCAGCTATTCAGTGTGGTTAAATGCACCACGTGTGATTATGTACTTAATATAAGGTTGCTGTTTGTATATAGCACTGCGAGACAAGGTTAGCTCGGCAGAGTTGACATGTAGGCAGTGCGGCATATGAACAGCTCGGCAATACCGTTTGGATCCCTTCAACTAGTAGTACGTCCACAGGAAATTCATGCTATCATCAGAGCTCTGTTGAAGGACCTGCTATATAGGCTGAGGAGGATTCAGCCAGATGAGTGTTCCTAAAGTGATACTTGGACTAGAACTTATGAGATAAAGCTCATTGTGGACAAAATAGCCATGTGGTACTAGGGATCAGGTCAGGCCCAGTGGGCAGGATATCCTAGCAGTGCGGCATGAATATTAGGGGACTATGGTTGGCTTCTCGGCAAGCTCTGGTCAGCCAAGTGTAAGTGTGATGCCTCAGCTGTAGATAAGGCTAGGCCTATTGCAGCAAGCATCCTCAGCGCGGGATAGTAGTCAGCTCGACAATAGCATGTGCGGGATGTACAGGTGTTGGTTCATGAGTAAGAAGTTAATTAGCACACGTCCCAACTGCTATTAGGCCAAGCATGTATGTTAAGTATTTAAGAAAAAGCCCAAACGATGGGAGGTGAACAGTCTAATGAATTAATGAGATAAGAGACGAGAAGTCCCCTGTCCAGATTCATCTCCCCTTCTTGATGAGAAGTCAAGAAGTTGGAACGACACAATTAATGAAGGAAATAAGGGTATAAAAGCAGATCGTTACCTCCTTCACAGGGGATCGGCAATTCTGGTAACAAAACTCTGCCAAAATTTCCTTTGACCTTCCCTTGTTCATTTTCCTTTGATTAGGGTTAAATTTCTCTCTAACCGGGACTAACTTAATCATCGGATGACCTTCCAAACCACTTGGCTAGGAGGTCATCTAACCTTTGTGGTTGCAGAAATACAGTGAGAAAGGACAAGTGCACAGGAAGAAAGCAATTGCAGAAGCAGACAATCCATAGAGTCAAAAGTCAAATAGCAGTATCCTTTGCAGGGGTAAGTTTTATCCTCGCACACTCCCTAAGATCCGATTGGCATGTGACAATCACTGAGTTTCTGCAAGATTTTTCTTCATCAACTATACTCGGAATTCAAGCCACTTTGGAAGCTATGCCTATGAATCCCGAGTAATTATCAAGTGCCTCCGCCCCAGGCCCCTCCATCACCACGCATTGACATAAATGAAGATTCTAGAACGTGCCACTTAAGGCAAGAAGAGCGTGCTTTTGCGCTTTTTCTACGACTACAAATCTTCCTTTACGGCGATACGTGATTGCTATAATTCACACGTCATTGGAGTTTAATAGACATGGCATCTATCTGCCCTCGAGGGAATGGAGTAAGGGTTGTCGGGCTTCTCGCCCATAAGCTCTTCTTTTATGAGTCTATACATTTTGTCTTGATACCCATCTCAGTGTGTCAATAATATAATAACCATACTCCCAACACAAGTTCCCAATTCATGCTTTCCATACTGTGTGCATGAGTTCAATTCAATTCCTCAAGATCACTTCACATCCTAGTTCTCCAAGTAAGATTTCAGAAAACAAGGAAACTATAAGGCAACAGCCAATGCCGAAGAAGTGATGAATGGATATATACCAAAAAAATGCACATATAAGAGGAGGAAACAGAATTTTCAGAAGAAATAGAACCCATACTTCATACATATCCATCTCGCTGAAGCTGTAACTATTGAGGTTTATAGCACCGTGAGTAGTTGTTATATTGGAGTGGCACTACATAAAATACACGAACTAAAAATCATAATCAACAGAGATGCAGAAAATTGCAGCCTTTGCAACTTATTCAACTATAACGAAAAGTCTCCAAATACGAAAAGAACCTGAAAAAAACCAAACTTAGTCCACAAGTCCGGCCTGTTTGTAGTCCTCAACCGAATCAACAAGAGTATCTTGTAATGGTCTGTAACTCCAACCTAGCTTCTGCAATTTCTCTGAACTGATATTTTCTTCTTCCTTTCCCTCAGCAAACCTGGAAGTAGATCAAATGCATCTTAACAGGGGAAAACACCCAACTAAAGGGTAAACCACGGTTTAGGTACAATTTTTTGGTGGTAAATTATAAGTTATAACAATTCTTACGATAATAATTTACCAACAACATGGTCTTACAACAGAAAAATCCCCGTAAATGAAGAAACTTTATGGATACGCAAACTTACTTTTTGGGATAGTTGTAGTAAGGGTAAATCCTCTTGAGTATTTCCACCAGATCTTGTAACCTGACCATGTGAGCCGTGCATATGTACCTTCCGTCAGCTTCAGGTTTCTCATATGTCAAGAGCAGTGCTTCGGCGACATCGCGTACATCTACTATCTTGTTCAAGTTGTTTTCCCGTTCCTCGAATCCTTCTGTAGGCATTGGACAAGATGCCAGTATTGTGAAAATTTATGGTCTTAGGTGCTTTACACCTCACCGAAAACTGTCAACTATACCAGATGGCTTATAATAAACAAAATATCAGCACTGAGTGGCATAAAATTCTTATCATACAAGGCACGGCGTCTCATCTGTAGGTAACATAAAAAAAACACCGGAAATCTGCACAATTCCCTCTTCATGTGTAGTTAACATGATGCCATGGAGAGGCCTACTACTATATCGACTCATACTCTGGAATTCTTCTTGTAGCTACCATTCACCTTTAAGTGGTGAATATGAAGTATGTGCAAGAGCAGGGATATGTGTGTGTGTGATAGGTGCTTAGTTGCACACACGTAAACCCGTTAACTTATATCTTATAGCCTAATTACTCTTGTTACTTGCCAAGATTTAATGCTTTACCATATTTTCATGTTTCGATGACTGCTAAATATGAAATAAGGCTAATGGAGAACAATTTAGGAGCTTGAAGTAAAGTAAGGAAGCATCAGAATGTCCCGGAGATCAAAAAACAAGAAAACAGAAAATTAGCCAGTGCGCTCGAGCGGAATGTGCGATCGATCGCATCTCCATCGCAGGATCAATCAGACCTCACTAATCCAAAATGCGCTCAAACGGTTTTGGTCGAGACAGAATATTAAAATAACATGTTTTAAAGCATGGAGGTGGTTTGGAGCTTATAGAAAGATAACCCTAGGCACTGTTTTAGGTATATTTGGATCTTATATTGTTCTAGGAACCTTGAGAGAGAAAACCCTAGCCTCCATCATTATTCCCTACCTTCCATGGCCGCCACCACCAACCCATGTTTCTGCCATAGTCGTCATGTGTGGCTAATCTCCTCCGTTCTGAGCTAAGATGAAGCATCGATTCAAGTAATAGGTTCGTTATATGTAAAGTTTTATGTTTCGTTATTCGAACACAATTGTATAACTTTTGTGATTCCCATTTTTATGGAATCAATTTAATATTTCCAATTCAAGTTTCGTATTTATATTCCGGATTTCAAATATACGTTATACAATGATTTTCTTTGTTACATTTTACGGGATTAAGATAAGTTATACTCGTAAGACGGTTTGTACCCTAGTGACGGCTCGTGCTATGAGATAACATATGCTTTTTGACAAATGTATTATTTTCTTGATGATTTCCAATAAAGATTACAAGCCCTAAAAGTAATCCTAAATCGTTTGAATACAAAATAAAGTTTTACAAGAACAGACTATGCGATAGGGGTCTATTCGAAGCCCTGCATGCTTGTTTCTCTTGTTTTCAAAATCATTATTTTGTTTGTTTCTTAGTTTAATTTAGATTTCCTAAATCAAAACAAATCCAACTTTTATTGTTTTCTCTGAATTAAATTAGATCAATTAAAATTACCGTAACTTAGCTTTTCATTACCCGTGGACGATTTTGGACTAGGTCGATATTCTTTGGAATATTAGTTAATTTCTTGTTTATAATTTTATTTTTTGTGCAATAACGATTACTTCATTGTGGTCCAATGGTAGATGATTTAAGTGCATACGATATACGAAAGGTATGATAATTCTTCTAGAGTAATATCCCTACTCAAGAAAACTATGTTTGCACATGTCCCGCTCACATGACGGTTCACAAGATTAAAATAGACTGAAATACTTTGGAGTACATAAGCAAGCTATACGAGTTGAAACCTAGAAAATTAATCCATCTTTACTATATTGATTTTAATACTAGAATTTTTCTTGTGGCTATCATTTCATTTAAGTTGTCTCACCCCAGATTTTCAAACTTTTTTGCCAATAATAAAATACTCACCAATCCATATGAATATCCCCATAAGTGATAATTCACATCACCACATAAATCTTATCTGCATAAAATACTACAACCATGGGTACAAATAAATTTCGCTTACAATAAAGCTTGACAAGTCTATTACAAAACCTCTTAGAAATGAATACATGGAATACATAAATAAATACAACCTGCTTCTATTTCTCCAATGGTCCCCGCAATCCGTGCTATGCCAATCACTGAAGATAGATTGTCTGAGCCACATGTGTTCAGTAATGTTGGAAACAATTATTGTATATGGTAGCACGTATATTAGAAAGATTGTAATCAATTAAGTAGATTGTAATTAAATCAAATTAGGTAGGTAGAATAATTAAATTTAATTTGTTTTCCTTATTTTCTTTTATATTCGGTCTATAAATAATTCCTTATTGTGAGAAAAATATACATCATTCGAATATTTCAACATGGTATCAGAGTGAGTTTCTTCTCTCTAAAATTCTTCTCACAAAAATTCTCTAGTCTTATCGAGTTTTTTTCTTTTTTTCTCCTTTTTCGAGAGAGAGAAACAAAAGGGTTACACACAGTCAAAACCTTAATACAATCAAAACCCTACAAGCTACCACCCCCTTCTGGATCTCGTCACCGCCACCCCTCTTCTGGACCTCGTCACCACCACCCCTCTTCTGGATCTCGTCGCCACCGCCTCCCATCGTCGACTTCTCAATCGCATTGCCACCCCTCGTCGCCATCTCAGTCGCGACGCCACTGCCACCCCTCGTCATTGTCTCAGTCGCGACTCCACGGGAAATAGAATATAAATGAAACACTTCTCAGATGCGACTCCATGGGAAATAGAAGAGGGGAGAAGAAACCTATTATCGAAAATTAAGGTCATTGCCCATTTCCAGAACTCTTCTCCACATCCACTATCGGAAATGACCCTCATCCATTACCGGAAAACGCTACAGCTAAGCCATTACAGGAAATTCTCACCATTATTTCCGGAATATCCCAAACACCCTCCATTTCCGAAAATTCCCAAGGTATTTCCGATAATCCTTGTTGAAAAATTTGTTGTTTTGTATGGACTTTGCAATCCTTTTTCCCGTTGAACCCGATCAGCGTTTGAGGTGTTTAAGGATGGGCCGAACACTCTTAGGATAGGAGATTGGTTTGTAAAAGAAATCGTCAAATTCCGTTAAAGATTGAATGAGATATTTCCGTGCAAAGTGAGGGTCGGACAATGGAGTGGATGACCCTCTAATTGCCAATCCCACATTTTAAGTTGGGGAGACAAGTGATGGGTTTATTTAATGTGTTGTGTGACTAACTGTCACAATAAGTCCAAAGGAAAAGTAATTAGAAGTGCGTTTCGAATATTTTCCCACATGCGCACACACACACGTCGCTGCCGCCCGGTCATGCCCGTGCCCGTGTCTGTGGCCCGTGGTTTAGTGGAATGTGCCTTCGTGCTTGGAGTTAATCTTTCGGGGCAAATTTTATACGGGCGTATTCGGTTAACCCAGCATCCGACCCAATCTTTCAAGACCACCCTCTGGTCTTCCAACTGGGGAAGTAATTGTACTGAGTATTCATCCGTCAGTTCACATTGCAATGAGTATTCATCCGAAAGGTCCCCATGTGCAATGAATATACAGTAATTGCAATGAACAGTCAGTTTGTATTGCAAATGTATATTCATCCTAAAGGTCCATTGTCCTTTGCTAGCTGTTCTCAACGTTTGTGTTCATGCACTGGAAATGGGGATCCCTTATAGGAAGTTTTCTATATATATATATATATAGTCCACTTCAAGTGAGGTGTCACGTCCCGAATTTTCAAACCATTATTTTTTTTGAGATCATTAAAATGGGTAATTAAATAAATTTGGGAGGGTCACTTGCTACACATAAGCTAAACAGTAAAGATAATAAGACAGGATACAATATGATACAAGATGCAAAGCGGAAGAAAAGAGATGCAACATCAGATTACAACTGAAGTACAAGGCTATCTACAAGTGATACAACTGAAAGGGAAGTACAGAGATACATAAGGTACAACAAAAGAAAAAAGGAGCAGGAGTGGCAAAGCTTCCAAGAAAATCCAGCAGCTGACTCGAGCTCCAATCAACAAAGCCTCATCTCCCTGCAATACTGGGGAAAAGAGGAAGAGGGTCTGAGCGTTCCACGTGCTCAGTGAGAAAAGCATTACTACAACCGTGCATGCATATGGAGAGTGTGTGTACAAGTGTCCACAAGCAAGCATGCAAAGACAAGGAAGAACCCAAGTATATAAAGTGACTGAAACTCCTCAAGGGATACTAAACTCGACTATACAACCGACAATGGATAATGACTTACGTTCTCAATATCATCTGAACTTATTACTAAAGTCTCTAAGACTCAACTAAAATGGACCACCACCAAAGCATAACGCTTACTTTCATTACTAGGATAAGACCACCCTAAACCTCTATAAAAAGGAACCAAGAACTATCTCGCTAGAACGCAACTCACTCGCATAACCTAGATCCTTCTTCTATCGGGACAAGGCCATCACAAGTAGCTATTAGAAAGGACCACGTACTACTTTACCAATACATCAACCACTAACATACCACACGAACCTTTCTAACCTTAGACGTTGTTATGGATTTGGTTCAAGTATCAATTTGAGATATTTGGACGATTCAAGGTTATTTCCACATTATTGTTGCGCATTCCTTTCGTATCTTCCGGAGTATTTCCAAAACGTTGCAAGAGTCCTAACTCCAATAACCCCATCGTAATTTCATTTTCGGTTCTTATTGAAGTTCTCATACTATGGATACACCATGGAAGCATCTAGTCAAGTTCCTTCTAGGTTATCCCAATTTCTCATTTATCATATTCGAAGCTCGTATCATATTTGAGTGGGTCCGGCATAGTGGCTTATCAACTCACTATCCTTTCCTTCCATGATTCCCCAACTCGTTGGAAGGGCTACGCTACCTCCATTGTGCTCAACGTGGTGGCGCGACCATCCGGGGAAGTCCAACATCAGTCTATTCCCGCTGTGCACAATGTCGTGAATAATGCGACCATCCAGGGAAGTCCGACCTCAGTCTATTCCCGCCAAATATTCCAGTGTTCCCCAACTCATTGGGAGGGCCACCAATGCCCTATGATTCCATGTCGTTAAGTGATTTCATTTCCGATTGATTCCATCATGTTTATAAGCCGTGAGTAAAGGATTCAAGATTTTGGTGCGAGTAGCCCTCGTAGGGCACATCCTCCACATTCGACGTTCATTAGGTATGTTGAATCACTTGGTTAACTTCTTCAAACAACAACTCTACCTTGGCTAAACCAAGAGAGACAATCGAATACGACAACCCATATCCAACTAGGTGTTCAAAACCGACCCTCCACCTTGACGAGACCAAGGGAGACAATCAACCAAATTCTCAACTAAGTCAATACCCCAAGAATGCAAGAAGGGATTCCCAACACTATGGTTCCTACACAAGGCACCTAAGCAAGTCACATATGCACGCGATTTGATTTAATAATCACTATTGGAATTTCATCAAACACTTGGCGTCCAATGAGTTCCAAGGGTCCACCAATGCCGTCTAAGCCTTCTATCACCCAATTCATTTATACATAAGTTCTAAGACGACCTATCATCACACCGCCCTAAAGCTCGACTCGATTACGACTCAAGGATCCCAAGGTCACTTCATAACACTACGGACTTCCCTAGACTTCTCACAACCTCAATTCGACATCAAGATCCATTCATGCCTTTTATCAAACACCTAACTCCCACATTGCTCTAGAGTTACACCCAAGCCCAATTGACCTCAATACAACTCAAGGACTCCATTAATTTGACTCAAGGTCTATTCGAGAATTTCATCAAACACCTAGTAGGCATACTTTCAACCATCACTTACTTGAACATCCTAGACCTTTCCTATGTCACACAACCACCAACGTTCCACCACTATACAACCCTAGGCATTCCATAGACCACCCAAGAGATCTAAACACATGAGCTACCCCAAATGACGAAAATGAAAGCAATCGCATACACACAAGGGAGTAGGAGAGACTTTTACCCACCGGAGCCATTGAATCCTGAGGGATTCTTCATAGTGCTACGAACCGAGACCATAGGTGTGTAGCCCTTGACAAGCTCATCAACGTTAATGAATGGAGTTTCACCAAAAACCTAGGGGAAGAACCTCAAAAATAAGAGAGAATGGAGAGGAATATATATAGAGAGAGCTTACTTGAGGGAGGTAGATAGAGAACCAATTTGCAGCAAAATGAGGATTTTTGAGCTCTCAATATTATATATACGGACCCCAAGTGAAAATACCAAAGTGCCCTTAATGAGCATAAAAGTCTGCCAAAAAAGCCTCTGTGCACCGGTGCATGCACCGGTGCAACCGATTAAATTTTCCATTCAGAACCACTTTGCACCGGTGTATGCACCGATGCAACAGCCAACCGAACCACTTTGCACCGGTGCATGCACCGATGCAACAGGTTGGAGGAGAGAGCAGAACCACTTTGCACCGGTGCATGTACCGATGCAACTGGTTGGGGAAGAACAGTGCCACTTTGCACCGGTGCATGCACCGATGCAACAGGCACCTGACTTGGTTTTGAGGACCAAATCCATCCTGGGCCATCCCGAGACACCCCGAACCCATCCAAAACCCTCGGGAATCAATTGAACTCACTACCAAACATCATTGGACTCAATCGGAGATGGATATTTGAAGCATAGAGTCCTCCAACGAATTCTAAACCTTAGAACGATAATCCAAAGGAATTTCAAACGTCAATTCAAGATGAACGGCTTCCCGAACTTTCAACCGAGGACGGATGGATTTGATTTAAAGAATGAATTTATTTCCGGAAATTACTTAAGAAAATACGAGTCGTGACATGAGGGATCCCTATCTAAATGAGTTTGTGGACTTCCAATCTTGTCCATTAGGTTCATCCAAGGATTTATATTGTAGTACATTTTAATGTGTTAAAAATAAGGATGAGTGATCAGGATTAGAAGTCCACAAACTCATTTAGATAGGGATCCCTTATAAGAAGTTTTCTGTATGCATATATATAGTCCATTTCCTATAAGGGATCTCCATTTTCCTACGGTAAGGACTATTTTTGTTCTGAGCATTTTTTTTATCTGAACCATTCAATGTGTTTAAAACATATTTTTAAGGGTTTATGCGAGAAATCGACAAAAAATATAAACGGAAAGAGGTTGATCCAAGCTATTTTTCATAAAACTTTCCAATTATAAAAAAAATGCTCGGAACAAAAATAGTCCTTACCGTAGAAAATGGGGATCCCTCACTGGAAGTGGACTATATATAAATATATATGGGTCAGGTTCAATGGACGCTCTTATTTAGACACAAAAAATACGCACCTCTTCTGCATTCCACTGTAATGATCCAAACCATTCACGATATTTAGATTGATAAAATAATGTATCCTACAAAAATTCAGTTCAATCGAATATTAGTAAGAGCTTGATCTAAACACTTTGGCAAACACCAGTTCTTGTCAAACTTTCTGTGAAAACTGTTTGGATGTATATATACAAAGTGACTGCTCTCAAAAAGTTTCACTGTTAAAATATATTGTTTGACTGTTGTGATGTTATTGATTGGAGATTATATGGGTAATGTTATTGTTGCTTTTTGTCATGCTTAGAAGCTAACTAAACCACCGGTGCAGAAACATTCTACATAGCTTGAGCTATAGGCTTTTGCAATATATATCGCATGACATCTTCAAATTGCCGTCTCTAACACGCCCAGAGGTTTAATTTGGATACTCCGCAACAGTCAAGTGAGTCAAAACAAAGCTAAGCACAATAGCATATCATAAAACAATTTTAGCTGCCATCACTCTACTATTCAATGAAAAGTTTAACCAATCACTGGAATTCTCAAGCAATAACAAGAAATTATACCAGGGGCACACCTCATTATTATTGAAATAGCAAGACAAGAATTTGTTCGGAAAATAGGACCCGCATCTATAAAAATGCTACTCCTACTTGAGGGAATAAAATAATAAAGTTCGAGTAGGTACCTTTCAAAAGCTTTATGAGGAACAAACTACTAGAATTCGTCGTCGATTGGAGCATTGGTCCTAAAACAAGGGTTGGGCAGACTCTCACAACATCAAGCCCGCTTACATTCGCAAACTCTAAAGCTTCACTTTCTGCTTCTGTTTTTGAAAGAGCATACCAGTTCTAGGACAAAGTACCAGGGAATCAGTATTTAAATGGAAAACACAGGCGAAAAACAATGCTCAAAAACAAAGATAATCGACTAACATCCAGAAGAAATGCAATATTCAACATTGACTTGTTTAAGGGATTACTTTAGTTCTTCTGCAGTGTTCCTTATCAGACCAACATGTTTCATCCTTCACTCGACCCTTGGGCCAATCAGGGTTCATAGAAACAGCAGCTCCAGAAGATACAACCACAACGCGGTTAACATTTTCTTCAGAACATGCCTTGAGTACATTGATTGTACCCTTTACAGCGGGCTCAATTAGTTGTACCTGCACCAAACTATTAGATAACGTGGGAATCAAAAAGAAGTAACTCAACTTATAAGAAATAAAATTCCCATGGTAAACCTGCACTGGTTATACACATTTCATCAAATTCAATATGTTAAATTATTCACTGAGACATCTCATGTGAGACCGCTTTACCTATATGCAATCAGGGTTCACGGTAATTCATAAGCCCACGGTTACTGTGGCGCCCCGCCCCGGCTACACTACTCTATAGAGGTTGCACCGGGCAGGCCCACGCGGCAAGACAAGCATGCTTATCCTTTCATCTTAAGTTATAATGTGACCAATTTGTTTTCATTTTGAATTATTTTCGTTCACATATCTGATCATGCTCCTAAACAAATTTTATGGGATTAAAAGAAATCTTACATTAGCCACATTATGCATATGGAATCATTATATAACGGTGGAAGCTAATAAACATAAAGTTGTCAATCATCTCTTATTACAACATGCTTAATCAAAGAAAAGCATTACATTTGTCCTGATCTACCTACTATCTAAACAATACAAGTGTTGAAATACATCACTGAGTCCTATCTACGTCAACCCAGTGTGACTCCCACAAACTAATAATGGACCACAACAACTCTCTTTATTTTCTTGTATCCAACTCTGTGATATCCATAAATAAAAAGTACATGAATAAGCAAGATACACGGTAATTTATACAAATAAAAATCACTGTAAACAATCACATCACATAAGCATCGTATATGAACATATCCACGGCACAGCCGTATAGAAGCACGTCCACGACAAGTGCATCATTAGGGTGCTTTGGCGCGTCCGCCTATGACCACACGGCCACATAGGTGATACCCTCAGTCCACATTCACATACATGATTCCCCATCCACATTTACACGTAATAAAACAAATGCAAAAATTAAAATGCATCTTTCATACTCACATTGTTTGCTGAATCAACGACGATTGCCCTTACTTCTTAAAGGGCTCGACACCGCTTGCTTCACCACCTGTCCAAGTTAAAAACATCAGTAACTAATACAATTTATAGCTTGAACAATAAAATAAAGGCATAAATAACATGATTAAAACGCATAATCAACCTTTACTTAACTCACATTTCGTTCAATTCTATTTATTTCCCCCTTTTCTATTTATTTTATTTTATTTTTAATTTAATTTAATTTAATTTAGTTTAATTTATGTTTGGTTTTTCCATTCACTGCCACAGCCCAACAATGGCCCTGCATATCGATATACGTTTATCGTATATCGATATGTGCCCCTCTGTCACATACCGATTGATTCCCCACCATTACACATATCGATTGGTGCCCCTCAGTCTCTACCTCTCTTTTTCAGATTGTTCATACCGATCTTTGGGGCACATCCCCGGTTGCCACTAAAGGAGGTTTTGTCTACTATGTCTCCTTTGTTGATGACTACAGTAGGTACTCATGGGTCTACTTGATGACGCACAAGTCTGAGTTCTTTCAAATTTATCGTACCTTCCATGCCATGGTTCAAACTCAATTGAGCACCTCTATTAAAATTCTTCGTTCAGATTTGGGTGGGAATATTCTCTTTCTGAGTTGGCTACATTTTTAGATTCACATAGGACTATTCATCAATATCTTGCACTGACACTCCCGTCCAAAATGGTAGAGCTGAAAGAAAACATCGTCATATTCTTGATACTGCTCGATCTTTACTATTGTCATCTTCTGTCCCGTCTATTTTCTGGGGAGAAGCTGTTCTCACTGCAGCCTATCTTCTGAATCGGATGCCCACTCCTCTTCCTTCTGGTCGTTCCCCTTATGAGCATCTCTATGGTCAGATTCCTAACTACTCTCTCCTTCGAGTATTTGGTTCTACTTGTTTTGTCCTTCTTCCTAAGAAAGAACGTACTAAACTCAGTCCTCAGTGTGCCTTATGTGTCTTTTTGGAGTATGGCATTACGCAAAAAGGCTACCGATGTTATTGTTAGAAGAGAGAGTCGGGAGAGAAAAGTCGGG
>NMUG010004759.1:0-13599 GCA_002855965.1 Monotropa hypopitys | reverse complement strand
AAATTTCTTACAGCCACAAAACATGAAACCAACTATAATAGATACAAGAATCTATCAACTTAAAGGTTATAAAAACATAACACATGTTAAAATTGAATCCAATTTCAACCAATTAATCAACCCCACTTTTAGCAATTGATACAAAAACGAGTTGTGAGGAAACTCTGGCCAATCGCAACAAATCCGGGAAGAACTCACAAAATCTTTTAATCAAAATTCGGAATTACACAAACATGAAATCCTTACCAATCTTTTCTTCAAAATCGAAAGCTCTAGAATTAAATCTCTTCTCTCTCTCCCTCTCTATCTATCTTTCTCTCGACTACAGTAGTTTACAGCCTATGAAGCATGGGTACCGGTAAGGGATACAGGTACAGTACGGGTACGGGTACGAGAAACACCAGCAACCTAAAAAAGTAGGGTACGGGTACGGCAGGGGTACGACAAATTACTTATATATTTATTTATTATTTTACTATGTTTCATTCCATAAAATAAATATAAACCTATTTTACAACCAAAAAGAGACAAATAAAAGTTTAAAAATTCATATATCAAGTTCAACATGACTAGATCAAAGCAATGATTAGTTTACAAAAAAAAATAACTGTTCTCTTCTCATAAGAATTTATTTTATATGAATGAAAATGAAAAATAAGTAGAAAATCAAATACAAAATAAGTTTGTAAACAGTGATTATCACTCCAGTTCTCATTAGATATTAAACAATGCGAGAGAAAGAGAAACTAACGACTAAGGACTGATGTCAGTTACCAGTGTAATTAGTTGTCGGTCTCAAGTCTTGAGTGTGTCTTCTAACTTATGATGTCCGATTGTAAATATAAAGTTAAATGGCATACATAGTCTATTCATGTCTAAGAGAATGAGAATTATACATGAGTCCAAGACTATTAGATTTGTTCATTCATATTTTTAAAAAAATGTAATGTTCCCCAAACGTACCCATAAAAGTACCCACGAAGTACCACTACCGTACCCATTTAAGTCAAAAGTACCCGGTACGTTTTTGAACCCGTACCCACGAAGTACCCAGTACTCGTACGGCGCCATTTTTGGAGTACCCGTGCTTCTTAGTTTACAGCAAAATATGAAATGAGTTCGACAAATATATCAAAACAGAAAATGACAAGATCCAATGATTGAATTAAAAGACTAAAATACCTCATCTGTTACACGCATGCGTTACCGGTTGCGCCCTAAATCACGTTACCGGTTATGCAAGTTGCAGTCCCTAAGCTCTGTAACTCTCACCTACGCGATACCGGTTGCGCCCCAAAATGCGTAACCGGTTACCCATCGAGACTAGCCGGCACAATTTCAAGTGGACGGAGGAATGTGACAAAGCCCTCCAAAATCTCAAGAAGTACATTACCGAGCATCCAGTCCTAGTCATATCGAAGGACTTTGAGCCACTTCTGCTCTACCTCGCCATCTCTTAGCATGTTGTCAGCTCAGTACTCTGTCGAGTGGAAGAAAGGGAGCATCAACCCATCTATGACACCAGCAAGACGATGTTTCCTGCCGAAACCAAGTACTTAACCCTATAAAAACTCTCTTGCCTTGGTTTCAACATGCAGGAAGCTCCTCCCCTACTTCTAACAGCACACAATAGTGGTCCTCACCGAGCACCCCCTCAAGGCAATCCTCCATAAGGCCAACCTCTCCAACCGGATCTCCAAGTGGGCCGTCAAACTTGCCAACTTCGACATCAAGTATCATGTCAGGACTGCCATCAAGTCTTAGGTCTTGTCCGACTTCGTTGTCGAGATCTCTCCCAAGGTAACACCCCACGAGACTCAGACGAGTCAGTCATCCAAAGACCAGGATATGCCAACTTCCTCCACCTCCCCTCCACTACTAGAAAGGATGCCACAGTAGCTATCCAGCGTCCCCACGGCGACACCTGGAAGCTACATGTCGACGGAGCATCAAACAGACAGGGCTCCAGCACATGCATAGTTCTCGTCTCCCCCGGCAGCATTATGCACGAAAATTCCCTCACTATTTAATATTTAGCATCCAACAATGAAGCCGAATATGAAGCACTGATTTCTGGAAGCCTAGCCAACTATATCGACACTGAGGGGATTGTCGCCTATAACGACCCGCAGCTCGTCGTCAATCAACTCACCGGAGAATATGGAGCCAGAGGAGATAGACTGCTCAAATAACTCATGTCGACAATCAACGAAATATAGAAATTCAAGGCGTTTTGGATAGAGCAGATTGCCAGGGAATAGAATGTGTGCGTCAATGCTCTGGTTGGCCTGGCCTCGACATGTGCTGCATCCGGCTACCGGACCATCACCCTTGGGTCCATACCCACCCCCAGCTTCGAGGAATTTGTCGAAGAGGTCAACCACATTGTAGTCGGCCCAAACTGGATGGATGAGGTCCTTGCTTTCCTCAAGGATGATAAGTTGCCAGAAGATCGACGAGAGGCACATAGGATCCGATGCAAGGCAGCCAACTTCTGGATGTCACCAACGAAGGCCCTCTACCGAAGATCCAAAACTAGACCCTACCTCTTGTGTGTGCACCAAACAGGTCACTGGGATCCTCCAAGAGTTACACTCCGGTGGTGGGGGTGTAACTCCGGTGGAAGGTCCCTAGCCCACCGTGCACTCACACAGGGGTACTGGTGGCCGAAGATGCGAGCCGACACTGAAGAATATGTCTGGACATGACATAAATGTCAACTCTTCGCTCCGGACATTCACTGCCCTATCGAAGGCCTCCAGTCGGTCACCAGCCCTAACCCATTTGTCCAATGGGGCATCGATATCGTCAGTAAACTGCTGACAGCTCCTGGGGTTTCAAGTTCCTTATCATTGCAATGGATTACTTCACCAAATGGGTGGAAGCTGAACCCTTCGTCACCATTGCCGGAGCGGACGCGAAGCGTTTTATTTGGAAGAATGTCATCTCCAGATTTGGTGTGCCATACGCTATAGTATCCCAAAATGGCACTCAATTCGTCGGCGACCTCGTCTCCAACACGTGTGAAGAGCTCGACATCAGGTTCTTCAACTCCACTCCATGCTATCCTCAGTGAAACGGCCAGGCGGAAGCCACAAACAAGACCATATCTGTCGGACTCAAGAGAAGACTGGAGTCGAAGAGAGGAAAATGGAAAGAAGAGCTCTCACATGTCATATGGGCCTAATGAACAACTCACCGTCGATCAACATGCCAAACTCCTTATTTTATGGCCTTCGACGTAGAGGCAGTCATTCCAGTTCAGACCGGACTCCCAACCATCTGGACACATCACTTCGACTAGCCGACCAATGATGCAGCCCTGGCCGCCGACCTCGATCTTGTCGAAGAAAGAAGGGAGGCTGTCCGGATCAAGTTGGTCGTCTACCAACAAGAAGTGGTCAGGGACTTCAACAAAAAAGTTTGCGTCCGGACATTCAAGCCAGACGCGTTGGTGCTCCGGAAGGTAGTTCTGAAAAGAAAAAAGCATAAGCTCATGCCTAACTGGGAGGGTCCGTTCAGGGTTACAAAGGTCATCATCAAGGGAGACTACAAGTTCGAAGAGATAGATGGCACACCGATTGGAAAACCGTGGAATGCTTATAACCTCCAAAAATACTACCACTAACTCAATTATACAAATTCTGGATTCAAAAAGTTGTAACTTATTGTTGCAAATAATGAAGTCCCATCTTACTGAATTTGTATCGACTCCTATACAAACCGACTCACGGCCCGTATAGTCACTATCCGATCAACCAGGTGAGTATTAATTGCAGCCCTTTTGTGGGTCATGTCCATATCGGATGCCTGATCACGGAGCCTTTAGTGGTACAGTCGGCATCCAACAGACCAGATAACTTGTTCAATTCTTGTCCTCACTGGGTCAAGCTCCGTGCTGAATGCCTGACCCCGGACCTCAAAGGTCCAGTCAGCCTTCATTGGAGCTTTGGTGATGCCTATCAGCAAGCGGCTAATGCCCGACATTCTATGACTCGCAGGCCCTTGCCAACACAATGGATGTTTGACACCAAAATCTTATAAACTTCAGTCGGCATCCGGTGGATCCTGGGTATTCGGTCGAACACCTGGTCTTGCCATTTATGGGTCGTCCTAATCTAGGTTCTGGTGAATACACCATACAAGTCTTTGGAGTGGATAATGCGTTGTTTATCCAAACTTCCTACCCTTTACAGGTCGTCTAAGGCCAAGCCTCTGGTGTAAAACCATCAGGCCTCCGGCCAGGACAAACTTGCCCTTAGGGGTCGTCTAAGGCCAAGCCTCCAGTGTAAAACCGGTAGGCCTCCGACCAGGAAAAACTTGCCCTTAGGGGTCGTCCAAGGCCAAGCCTCCGGTGTAAAACCAGTAGACCTCTGGCCAAGACAAACATGCCCTTATGGGTCGTCTAAGGCCAAGCCTCTGGTCTGAAAACCAGCATACCTCCAACTATGACATTCCTGCCCTACATGGGTATTCTGGATGTTACGACTTCCTACATTTCATCACTTCGGCCAGGCTACCCCTTGACCAAGCCAAAGTGTGGGGTACAAGTGATAAATAAGAAAATTCAACGACACTAAAAACTGAAGACAAACAGTCACATTTTTTTTGATAACTCAGGTGTCCGGGCCAGCTTACGCGCACCACAACTAATCCTGAGGGAACCAATCCCAGCGCCAGCTACTGGGGCCCCGCTTATAGCCAGAGCTTCGCTCTGTGCGGCTGGCCCAAAGAGGTGGATGTTTCCAAGAGGCGAGTACATGATTTCAACAAACAAAAAATTTACATTGATGGCTCGTCCTCCAGAGGATCAGTAGCAGAAGACTTTTCAGCAATCAGCGACAGCGGAAGAGCAGGCATAGCGACGTCGGCAGGCCCCGGCAAATTCTTTCCTATCTCAGCATCCAGAGCAATTTGAGCAGCATCCAGGACGGAGAGATATCCGTACAGGTAGCCATCCAAAAAACGATCGGCATGACGCTCGGCAACAAGCTATTACACTTGCTTCTTATATGCAGTCCCAGCTTCGTTGTATCCGTTGGTGAAGCCTTTTCCGTCGGCCGCATCAACCTCCTTCAGCCTCTCATTAGCTGAAGCCCTTTCCTTTCCCAACTTCAATACCTTCTTCAGCAAGGCATCCCTCTCCACCGTTAGCTGTCGATGAGTCTCCACCTCCTTAAGTGCCGCTGTTGCCGTTGTCCTTGCCTCTTCAGCCTCCTCCTTGGCCACCGAAAAAAACCCATCGGTATCCTGAATCTTCTCCCTCTACTCATGGTACTTGTCGGTGTAAGCAATCGTCTAGTCGTAGTAGGTGGAAAAGCAAACGGAAGCCTACAGGACCGGCAAAGAAGTCAGTAATGAAAAATAGTTAATCGACAAACAAATATATCCGGAGTGTTTACCTTGGCGAGGTTGCTAAAGTCAAGTAGGAGCGGCTCGATGTACAGCTTGGGAAGCCAATCCTTGGTCTTCGGCAGCTCCAGGAACCGGAGCATTTAAAGACCCAGACCGTCGTCCTCCATGAGGTAGTACGCAGTCATCACCAGTTTCTCATCCTTCTCCGAATCTCCGGGTCCCATTCCTCAGTGACGACCTCCTCCTCCTCCACTGCAACTGGCTCTTCTGCCGGACCTTTTCCCTTGTCAATCTCCCTCCTCCATGGTAGACACTCCACCACCTCCACCGGGCTCTCGGCATCTGAGGTCTTCCTTTTATGACCCTTCAGCTGTCCCGAGTGCTTCTTCTTTTGTGCATCTTGGGTCGATTGAGGAGGTGTAGTGGTCGGTGGAATGGGATATTTGGGGGCAACGGGTCCGGCAACCATGACCGGCGGCACGATCGAATGGAGATCATCCAGCTTGGGCACAGTTCGCCGCATCTCTTTCGGTCTGGCAGAAAGCGTCTTACGTCCTTCCAAGTCCCCATCTCCCGCGGCTGCCGACTTTGAGGCATTCTCCTTCTGCCTCCTCTCTCGTTTCCTCTTGTCTTCAAGGTATGAGTGGTACATCGACCGGTAATTCAGAAGAGTCGACGTGTCTCTGGCAGTAATGGCAAGAAGGGTCTTTACGTTCACCTCTGGTGAGTTCTCCTTTAGCTTTCGGGTTATCCTGGAAGTGATTGCAATGATAAAAAATGTTATCAAAGTCGGCAACAACGTGACAATAAAATTTAAACGGCAACTAAAACGACAGATAACCTAGACTTCCACGTGCCGTCGACACTGCCACAATATGCTCCTCCAAGGGACAAAAGTGAAAATTGTCGAACACCTGGACGTAGACATTCGCCCACTTCTCAGCCTGGCAGACGGTCAAAAATTTGTCCAAGTCCAAGTCGGATGCTACAAAAATACCGACCGGACTTGTTATTATTGGACATTGAATACAAAAAAAACGGTCGTAGATTGTGAAGACTAGACCGTAAAGTCGTCGCGTCTCAAGGATGCAGCCAATAATTCGGAATGAATTAACCGAAAACTGGTATGGGGTCAGGCGAAGGCGGACAACACTACCCTGGTGAACCCATCGATGGGAAACCAAAGTCCTCTCTCGACGATCGCCACGAGAGGGATAGTGATATGGTATTTGGAAAAGGTGATCGGCTCCCCCTTTGGCAAAAGGATGACTGTCACGCCAACTGGCACATTATAAGCCTTCTTGAACGCCTTCTCCAGCTCCGACTTGCCAAAGAAGTACTGTAGGTGTGGGCACGGTCTATCTGATCCGATGATTGCTTTGTCGGGTGGGCCCGTCATGCTTTCGCCTAGCTTTTCCATGCGGGGGGACTGGGAGGTTCGTGTTCCTCTGCTACAGCGTCATCGACGTCAACAGACTCTTCCTCGACAGCATACGTCAATTGGGGCTTCGGATCATCAAGGTCGATCCTCTCCGCATTCTAGTGACCTAACCGGACCTCCCCAATTATGGAGTCACCGGAGCTGAGGCTGGACTCGGTATTGCTAGAATTGCTTGAGCCAGATATCTTTCGCACTGTCATTCTACCGAATAGAAGGAAAGTGAATTTTTTAGAGATCGGCAAGTTCCCGAATAGGGCTCACGCCGACTCCTGTGCTTTCTTTCCAAAAGAACCTATCACTCTCCGATAGAAATCCGACTGTTTGGAAAGAACGGGTGAAGGTCAGACCAAGTGTCTAAACTTCCCACCATCCCAACAAATAGGGGGAGAGAGAAGCTCTGTGGAGTCCAGATAACTAGAGAGAGAAAGAGTTGGAGCAAATGGTCGTTGTCCTGGGCCGAGTATTTATAGACAGATGGGGTCGTGCCAGCTATATGCACGATCCCTAATCGGCGGCTTCAAGGTCTACATAGTGTGTGACAGTTGGTAGCATGCGTAACTGTCATTTGGAATCTGCATGCGGCCGACCGGCTTTCCCACTTATATGGCGACACGAGACGGTCAAAACGGCGGCTGCAGGCGTATTAAATGTTCTCTGTCGTTCATTAAATGCTCTGACAGCCCGCATGCGGGTATTGTTCACATTAGAATTTTGGCGGTTCCCGCCACCAGCCTCTGGCCAAATCATTAAATGAACGACTCTGGCAACCAACACCCTGAAGGCACAGTGGGACCACTTCGGCAGACACCGAATACATTGCCCAACCGGATGAAAATTGTTGAGGGGCTATTGTAATAGGCAGGACACCGGATAGGGTAGCCACATGCATCTTGCCTAGCGGTCCTGACAATCCAGACCATCCATGAGCCGACCTCCCAGAGGTAGCAGGGCCTTCGACCTCACGGTCCTCCGACAGCAACATCTCTACAAGTCTGAAGGCAACCAAAACAGGGTGGCTCCACGGACCTTCTATAGAGAACCAGACCTCCGGTCAACCAAAGGGGGCCAGGGCGATAGGCCATGCGGTGTCCTTCAAACCTTCAGTATTACTTAGCGGTTGGCAGGGAAGCAGTGTGTTCCCCTTGTCCCAAAGGAAACACAACTTCCCACCGTCGGTCCGGCTATATACCGGAGGATCCACCATCGGCAATGATACAAGAAGAACAGTTGACAGTGCCGACATTGGATAGTCGACAGCGACCGGCCACTCGGGGCTTGTCCGTATCTTAGTTGGTGTGGTCCTGGCGGTTGTAAAGACCTGACAGGCAATCATTATAGACCGTTAAGGCTGGCGTCGCGCGCGGGATCATCCAGCGTGTGCCTACGCGCCTGTCTAGGACTCGAAGTCAGGTCAACCCTATAAATACTCACATTGAGGTGAAATTTATGGATCTTCTGTTGATTCTTTACCGTTGTGCTTCCATTCGGCATACTCTCTTTGCTCACTGACTGATTTAAGCTTCAGAGACCCCTCTCGGTCATAGTCGACCGGTGGGCACTTAACTTTTTGGTTGCAGGAGCGAAACAGGTCTTCCTCCTTCTTTTCAGGCTAGTCTCCATCATCCCGAAGATGTTCCACAAGAGTATTTAGCCCATCCAGAGCAGAGCTCAGGCGGATATCAAGAGTCATATCCCAGTCACCACAGCAACCAATCATTATGATTCCATCAATTTCAGTTATGAATATTGTCCTTCACTGTACCATGCTTCAAATTACTGTATTGAGAAACACACTTAACATTGCCTAGTCATAAAAACAAATCATATATACTGACATTCATATCCCCAACTTATTGATTCTGATAAGACAGTCTTTCATTAAACTTTTTTTTGTTTTAACGCCAGTAGTTTTGGGCTGGCAGTTAGTTGAACATTGAGTTCTGTTTTGAGTGATTAAGCTGGTGAAGGTAGTCAGAACAACAATGAACCAATATTGCTGGGATATCCATAACTTCTGACTTCACAGGTCAAACAAGGACATTTACTTAAACAAGATACACAAGGCTTATGGTCATGCTTCTTATCAAAGAAGAACGAATTCTAATGGTGAGATGCAGTCTAGCAAAGACATTCTAAGAAAAAAATGGGGTGCGACAATGATGGGGTTGCATAAGTTATATAAAATGCAATTCCACAATACAGGCAATTACCTTTTGACAGACTGCAAATGCAGCTTGTTCAGGAGTCATATTGTCAAATGGCGTCAATGCAGTTAGAAGCTCCCAGAGGACTATGCCAAAGCTGTAAACATCAACTTTCTTTGTATGATGCTTTTCTTTGATCATTTCTGGTGCCATCCAACGGTAAGTACCTCTGAATCCCTTTGGACTGCCACATTGGGATTCCGAGCATGAGATTCCAAAATCTGCAACCTTTGCACACATATCTTCCCCGAGCAATATGTTTTCTGATTTGAGATCCCTGTGCAGGTTCAAAAAAAAGAAAGGCATACTTATGAAGGGAAGAGGACGATATAAATCTTGGCATGAGACTACAAAGAGAAGAAAAATTGTTTCCCAATCAACTAATCGTAATGAGGTATGAGCACTATTTAAATTTTTATGTTCAATTTTTGGACTAATTTTACTTGTACATGTATTCTAACAATTTTGTATTCTTTTTAGAGTATTGATCCAATAGCCAATTTTCCATCCATACCTTCATTTTCTCAAACATCATATAACCTGGAAACTTCTCAGGTTCGTAAATTTTTATTATTATTTAATTACTTTTATTTGCTTGAGCTAATTATTATTTTTTTAGGTAACGACATTTGATCCGGCAACCATAACTCTACGGGAGGCTGATTCATTTTTAGAGGATGATACTTTTTTTGGATTGCCAAGCTATTCGGAGGATCCCAACAATCCTAAATTGTAATTTTCCAATATTTGTTTAATGGATATTAAAGTAGATGATTGTAATTTTTTATGATTATTGTAATTTTCCAATATTTGTTTTGCAACAATTTATTTTGGTGCAATCTGATGGCAAAGATTTTTTTTGGGTATGCTCTTTGAAACAAATTTTTTTGATGCAATCTGTTGGCAAATAATTTTTTTGGTCTGGTGTGCAACAAATTTTATTGGTTCAATCTATTGGCAAAGAAATTAGTTTGGTTCAATCTGTTGAGTATGCTCCCAGAATGTCATATTTGACAGCAGTGAATCTGTGAGCCTGAATGTGTGCCCAGAATGCTTCCAAAATGTGCTTCCAAAATGTGCTTCCAAAATGTGTGCCCAGAGTGCACCAAAACAGCGTCGTTTTGATGCACTGCAGTGCTGCAGTTCACAGCTGCACTGCAGCGTCTCCCAACCCATTCCTTCTCCGGTCAAACAATCCTGCCCAAAGGGGAGAGAGAGAGAAGAGGAAAACTTACAGTGATGATATTAGGATGCCGCAAACGAAACAACAGGGCGACCTCCGAAGTAAACTGCTTCTCCAGCAAAGAAGCCAAGTCTCCGTCCTCCTTCGGTTGACTCATGAGCTTAATTGCAACATCCCTCTGCTTATAAACCCCTCTATAAATCCTACTATGCCTTCCTGAAGCAAATTCTTTCCCAATAAAAAGCTGTGATATGTCCGCACTCCATTCTTCCTCTTCCTCACATTTCATCCCCGCACCAGGCGAAACCAAGTAGTTGGAAGCGATTCGCTTGTACTCTCCTAAAGAGAGACGGTTCTCGAGTTTTGAACCATTATTGGAGATTTGCTTAAACCAGTGTAACTTCTTCATGGATCAGAATAGGTTTTTCACAAAAGTCACCAGATCACAACCGATTGTCTACTCCCAAAACCAAAATTGAGCAGAAACTTACACTAATTACGCGATATAATCAAATTCACCCCTCAAATCTCCCTCATCACATCCAAAATCAACCCAATCATGTGAATCGAGGGCTAATATAATTTCACAGATTCGCGAAATAAAACATTGTTCACACTGATCTGTCCAACATCGACACATTTTGGCAGAGAAACAACGAATGTATGCGCATCTTAGTATCGATTCACTTTTCGTGCATGTAGCTATATCTAGGGCTCACATCTAAAGCCCGAAACGAGACGTAGGGGAAAAACAATGAGTCAGTTAGAATCGCCATTTTGATTACAGATTTCCGCTCAAACGACAGTTTTTTTTTTACGCTAGACGCGTTGCAGATGAAGGTACGGTTAACAATACGTACATAACACGTACATACACCCGCAACGTGGGAAAATCAAGTAGCGATGAGACAGTGAATATACCGATAATGACCCCAACCTTTTTCTTGTGCGTAAACGGTCTCTCCCATCATGGACCAAATTTACGAACTTCTTAGAGCATCTCTAATGGTCTAGCCAAAAAAATTAGTTAATAGGTTAGTTATATGACAAAAAGTGTAAAAGTGAGACTCATTTTTTGTTTGTTAAAAGTGTGTTAGTTTTGGAAATGAATGTGTGTTGTAGTATTGTAGTTAGAGTGTGTGTTAGTGTTAGTTAAAGTGTATAAAATTATATATATAATAATATATAAAAATATTATTATAGAGAGAGATAGAGAGGAAGAGATTGAGAATTTTGTTTGGGACCCAATTCTGACCTTAACTCTTTCTAACATTCTCTCCACAGTTAGCTTTATAGTTAGCAATGAGCCTCATTTTTTTAACTTAACAAACTAACTATATGCATTGGAGATAAAAATAACAAGAAAGATAGTTAACTGAGATAGTTTAGGATAACTATGGTCTTTAACAACAAGCACTAGAGATGCTCTTAAATTCATTTAACAGCAATGCTACATACAGAGCTCTCAACCACAAACACTTACACAAACGCCTACGTGGCGTGTTGTGATTGGCAACTGCCAAAATTTTAAAAAAATAGTTATTGGCAGTTACCAATCACAACACGCCACGTAGGCGTTTGTGTAAGTGTTTGTGGTTGAGAGCTGTGTACCTAGCATTCCTGTTCATTTAATCCATAACGTCTTGTGAAGTATTCGAATATTGAGGGAGAGAATAAAAAACGTAACACAATACTTAACGATACGACGAAACTTTGAGTATTAGTAGTGCATTCGGTACTAATTCGTGTCTTCGGCACTCATGATGAAGAATAACACTTGATCTATGTTTTCGGTATAACACAGGATTGTATTCAAATTAAATGCAACTTTTTCAAATGTGCAATGCTATGCGTCTCCCTTTGTGCGTATGCGTAGAAAAGGACTGAAGCCCGTGTTTTGGGCCTTTTCGTCCTTATCATTTGTATTTTACTAATTCTGCATATACATACTGAATAGACTAAAAAAACTAAATGTAATTTGTGTTTTCATGTCCTGCAGGTTGTGGCTTAATATGTGCCGAAAACATTATAGTTCTAATTAGAATCGATTATTCACCCCAAATACAATGTTCCTTTCACTTGTTCACCAGTAATAAAGAGGATATCATAAATCTCAAAATCACATCACCAACGGTACTTATTGTATACACCAAATCGCAAAAAAAATCTATAAGTTGTGGCCTATTATATTTTTGTATGAATGTAAGTCAATGTTCTGATTATGGTTAGATCGATGCCTACAAAACCAAATCAAGGAAGAGAGAGGGGATACAAAGTGAGAGGTGCAAAGAATACCTTGTGTGGCTTGTAGAGATGGCGATGGACAGGCGAGAAGTAGACATTGGCATCGATGAAGGTGGTGAGACAGCGATAAGCAGTCGAGAAGTTGATTATGCATGTGATGTGCAGAGATTGGCGAAAGAGGAGGGGTTAAAGCTTCATTCCTCGAGAAAATGAATGGCAAAGGCAAGATGAAAAAGAGAGCATTATATAAGTCTAGGGTTCGGTTCTGTATATTGAGGATGGAAATGTAGCCGTGATTTTAGTAACTTTGATTGTTGTATATATTAAATCCGTACCATTGATTGTAATCCAAGGGCTAAAAATGTCTAGCCTATTACGTCGTGACATGTGGCACAAAATCCGTCCTATATTGTTATATAGATTACTCCAGAAATTAATTTTTAATGCATAACGTCTTGTGTTAATTCAATAAAAGTGGACGGGCCGCCAATTCTGCTAGGCATGGTGAGTTTAATGAAGCTCTGCATAGAAAAAATGGGTTCTAAAATAATCAATGATTTTGGGGCGAACCATATCAAATCAAATCGTATTTTTACATCTAATCAATTAAGGTCAATTATATTATTTTGAGGGGTTCTTTTGGGAAGGTCCCAAAAAATAAGTCCATTCACATCCAGGTCCCAAAATATATATTTTGGTACTCGTTAAAGTCCCGTTAGGCCTATTTTTCTAACAATACCCTTTATTCCTCCACGATCTCACTGTCTAACACTTCCACGAAGTAATCTCTTTCTCTCTTATTTTGTTCGACGAACCCCTCGTATTTCTCTGTGATAGCCTTTGTTTACTTCATCAAAGCATCTCTTGTCTTGGGATTATGGATAAATGTAAGTTTGCTAAATTTTTTGAGTAGTTTCTTTATTTTACATTTGATTTTGTATCGTTACTTTGTTTTATAGTTCATTTTGCATCGTTACTTTGTTCTATAGTTCATTTTGCATCGTTTCTTCGTCAAAAGCTTTGTCTCTCACTATTTGAGTGTATTTTGTTGTATGTATTGTTGTATATAAGATTGTTGTGTGTAACGTTCTTGTATGTAACATTGTTACAGTTGACATAAGTTACAAGTTACAGCTGTTAATACAAAAATAAAGTTCTTATATGTATGTTGT
>NMUG010004758.1:0-13599 GCA_002855965.1 Monotropa hypopitys | reverse complement strand
TCTCTCTCCCCTTTCTATGTGTTGGGTTTTATTTTCTTACTTTTCTCTCAGATTTTCATGTTTGTGTGGAATAGGATGCATTACTTAGATTTAGTTTTAAATTATGATGAACCATGATTGTTTCCCCATTTAATAAATGATTTAAAAAAATGATTTGAAAATCCGAGGCGTGACAACTTGGTATCAGATCTTTTGGTTACGAAAACTTAGGCCTTTGGGGAGACTCTTAGTCTCTATGGGTTGCATTGAGTTTGATTTTGTATCATCTAGCATGTGTGTGTGGATGTTTGAGCATGCATTGGCAATTGATCCCTAGGTTGATGTAAGTTATGAAATAATCGTTGTGCGTTGTTCCTCTTTTCAAGTATATTCCATTCTATCGATTCCATTGTTTATGAGAATCCATCTTTGATGTCGTTGAGTATACTCCTTATTGATTGAGCCTTATTTTGTGCTCCGTTCTTATCATCAACGTGATAATTTATAGAATGTCTCCACGTCGCGCTATTGCTTTGGGAAGAGGCTGTAGGAATGATGTTTAGGATGTGCGTAGCGAAGAAGTTAACGATCACCGAGTGGGGGGTGGAGGATGATGCACCTCTCGTTATTCCAGTTCCTGAGGGGCTAGTAGCTCCTAGTTAGTTTGCACGAGAGATTGCAGACGCCATGGCCGAAGCCAGCCGAGGGTTTGCAGCACCCAGGGAGAATGTGGGAAATTGCACGATTGAGGCGCTTCGGGAATTCAGGCACATGGATCCTCCCAAATTTAATGGAGAGGGTGATCCACTTGATGCTGGCCACTAGTTATTCGAGATTCGGAAGGTGTTGGACACCTTGGATATTGTGGAGGACAAGCTGAGGATTTCCTTCGCTACCTATCAGCTAACCAGCGAGGCAAGTCAGTGGTGGAGTTCTATACTCGAGATGAGACATGCTAGTTTGCTTGCAGGTGGAGACGATGATCCACAAGCCACTCCGGATACTATTTGTTCGATGACTTAGGCAGACTTCCAAATAGTTTTTAAGAGCCAGTACTTCCCCGAGAGCAATCGGGACAATTTGCGGGAGCAGTTCGAGAGGCTCGAGCAGGGCACCATGTCTGTGTCCCAATATGCTATGCGATTCCAGGAGCTGTCACGGTTTGTTACGGATTTGGTCAGTTCAGAGGAGCAGAAGTGCAAGAGGTTTGATCAGGGTCTTCACCCTTCAGTTCAGCGACTTGTGATGAGTCAACGTATCCGAGTTTTTGCTGACATAGTCAATTGTGCGAGGGCTATTGAACTCAAGAGGGACCACCAGCAGAGAGAGGTGAAAGTGTGGGAGCCGCTCAGGCAGCTTCGGGAGGAAGCGATAGCGAGAGCAGTCTCGTTTTTCTCAAGGTCAGAGATCACATGCCAGTTTAGGTTCTGTACAGACTCCAGTTGTTTGTCACCGATGCCGTCAGACTGGGCACTTGCGAGCCGAGTGCAGAGCTTCAACATGCTTTGAATGTGTCCAGATGGGCCATTTATTCAGAGACTGTCTGAGGAGAGCGGGCAGTCACAGTGATGTTAGGCCATTGCAGCAGCAGAGGAGTGGACATCAGCATCCTCAGCAGTCAGGACCTACGGGTTCAGTCCAGGCTTCTCGTATTGGAGGAGTGTTGACTCCAGTCAGACCTACTCAGCAGTTCCAGAGGAGAGGTGGATACCAGCAGGGTCCGATGAACCACGGCAGGGCATTTGCTATCTCTGCAGTTTCTACACCATTTTCCTCTCACCAGCAGCCAAAGTCATCAGTTGTGCGGGGTATGTTTCTTGTGTATAATTCTTGGGCCAGTGTACTTTTTGATTCCGGTGCATTACACTCTTTCCTTGCTGCATCTTTTGTACGTGCATTGGAGCTTGATATGGATGTTCTTGATCCGCCATTGTTCGTTGATAATTCTATTAGAGGCTGTGTCCGTTTGGACAGAGTTTGCAGAGACTACGAGTTGACTTTAGAGGACCACCATTTCACATTCGACTTTATTGTTCTGGGTATGTCCTGTTTTGATCTTATTCTGGAGATGGATTGGTTGTCTACCTTCCTTGCCAACATCGACTGTCATCGACACCGAGTGTGGGTATTCTCTCCTGAGGGAGTCTATTTCTACATTTATGGCGACAGAAAGGAGTCTATTGATTCTTGTTTGTACGATCCGAGGGAGCATGACGCAGTTAGCTGCATGCTTGCCAGCCTTAGTCTTGATGATGATGATTCTCAACGTAGGGAGTTACCGTTAGTTGTCCATGAGTTCCCGGATGTCTTTCCGGCAGAGTTACATGGTTTGTCACTTAGGAGAGAGGTGGAATTCTCTATTGACTTGTTGCCTATGTATCTGATTTCTGTGCCAACATATAAATTTGTGGGAATTAAAGTCCCAGTTGCAGGAATTGTACGAGTTGGGTTTTATTTGGCCTCGTTCTTCCCCTTGGGGTGCACCAGCTTTATTTGCAAAGAAGAAGGATGGCTCGTTGCGATTATGTATTGACTACCGAAAGCTAAATCATGTGACTGTGAAGAACAAGTATCCTATGCCAACGATTGACGACTTATTTGATCAGTTACGTGGTTTGACATGTTTCCCGAAGATTGACTTGCGTTCCGGTTACCACCAGTTGCTTGTGCGGGCAGAGGATATCCCTAAGACAATGTTTCGCACTTTCTGTGACCATTATGAGTTCGTGGTCATGCCATTCGGCTTGACAAATGCTCCTGCCACATTCATGGATCTCATAAATCGTATCTTTCGCATCCATCTTGATCAGTTTGTTGTGGTCTTCGTTGATGACCTTCTTATCTATTCGGTTTTAGAGGAGGAGCACCAGATTCATCTCCGAGTTGTGCTATGGTTGTTGCAGGAATATTATCTTTATGCCAAACTCAGCAAGTGTGAGTTTTGGCTTCCAGAGGTAAAGTTTCTTGGACACGTGGTTTCGCAAGGTGGAGTTTCTGTTGACCAGAGCAAGATCGATGCAGTTTCTTTAGGGCCGTACCCCCAGAGTGTTTTTGATGTTCCAGCTTTCTTGGACTTGTGAGTTATTATCGGTGATTTGTTCTGGATTTCTCTCAATTTACGGCACCTATAACTCGATTGACCCGGAAGGGTGTTCCGTTTTTGTGGGATGATGATTGTGAGATAGCTTTTGAGGAGTTGAAGTGGTGATTGACTTCAACACCTATTCTTATTGTTCCCGAGCGAGGGGTTGGCTATTCAGTTTACTGTAATGCTTTACATGATGGCTCGGGGTGTGTATTGATACAAGGAGGCAAGATTGTTGCTTATGGCTCACGGCAGTTGAAGACTCATGAGCGAAATTATCCGACTCACGACTTGGAGCTAGCAGATATTGTTTTTGACTTGAAAATGTGGCGAAATTATTTGTATGGCGAGAGATTCGAGGTATTTTCAGATCACAAGAGTTTGAAGTATTTGTTCACGCATAAGGAACTTAATTTTTGGCAAAGGCATTGGATGGAGTATTTAAAAGACTATGATTTCGAGTTGCACTATCATCCTGGCAAAGAAAATATTATTGCTGATGCTTTGAGTAGGAAGTCTTCTCACCTGGCTAGCTTGGCAGTTCTTGACTGGAGATCAATGGAGGATTTGGGTCCGTTTGTTCTACATGAAGAAGAGACCGGAGAGCAGGCTACGTTGTGCAACCTGTCTATTCATTCCGAGCTTTCCCGTTGGGTGACCGAGGCACAAGATGACGATTCAGAGGCTTCAGAGTTTTGTGCAAAGTTCCTTAGCGGTGATGCTCGGCAGGGTTGGATGATTCATGTAGATTACAACTTGCGTTATCTTGGTCAGTTGTTCGTTCCTGATTCTTGCTGAGGGTGTATATTGTACGAGTTTTACCATTCACCGTTGGCAGTTCATCCTGGAGGTACAAAAATATATCATGATCTTCTATGACAGTTCTGGTGGCTAGGGATGAAGAAGGATGTGGCAGTATTTGTTTCTAGGTGCCTTACTTGTCAGCAAGTAAAAGCCGAGCATCAGCAACCAGTAGGTTTACTTCAGCCATTGCCGATTGCAGACTGGAAGTGGGAGCATGTGACGATGGACTTCGCTTCTAGCTTTCCGAGATCACCTAGTGGGCAGGATGCTATATGAATTATCGTTAACCGACTGACGAAGATGGTGCATTTCCTACCCATTCGTGTTGCATAGTACGTAGATTCCTTGAGTCTGTTGTATGTCAGAGAGATCATTCGACTTCACAGCGTTCCATCATCTATCGTATCCGATCGAGATCCAAGGTTCACTTCTTGTTTCTGGAGAAGTTTGCAGGCTTCTCTTGGGTCGAAGCTTATGTTCAGCACGGCTTTTCACCCTTAGACCGACGGTCAGTCCGAGCGCACCATTCAGATTCTGGAAGACATGTTGCGTGCTTGTGTGTTGGACTTCCAGAGGAGTTGGGTTGATCATCTATCATTGATTGAGTTTGCATACAACAACAGTTTTCACTCGAGTATTAGGATGGCACCTTTCGAGGCCTTGTACGATAGGTCATATTGCTCACCAGTTTGTTGGCTTGACATTGGGGAATCTGCTATCATTGGTCCCGAGATGACACAGAAAATCATAGAGCAGATCAAGATCATTCGTCAAAGATTTCTTACAGCCCAAAGTCGCTACAAAAGCTATGTGGATCGGCGTTGCACTCCATTGCCTTTCGAGGTTGGTGACCACGTTTTCCTAAAAGTTTCACCTCGCCGTAGTATTTCACGATTCAGGAAGAAGGGAAAGTTGACTCCACGTTACATTGGGTCATTCGATGTCATTAGGAAGATTAGATAGGTTGCCTATAGACTCGCTTTGCCATCAAACATTTCCAATATTCATGACGTATTTCATATTTCTATGTTGCACAAGTATGAACTGAATCCATCGCATGTCATAGATTGGTCGAACGTTGAATTGGAAGCCTACGTATCTTAAGAGGAGAGGCTGATATGTATCCTTGACTCACGAGAGCAAGTATTACGGGGCAAAACCATTCCATTGTTGAAAGTCTTGTGGAGTAACCACAGAGTCGAGGAAGCTACTTGGGAGCGAGAGGATGAGATTCGCGCTAAATTTCCGAATTTATTTTGATTATTTGTATCGATTGGTACTTGTTTTGCATTTTGCACTCCCACCGTAGTTAATTTCGGGGACGAAATTCTTTTAAGGTGGTTGAGATGTAACGATTCAAAATTCCATTCGTTTAAATATAATTCGACGCGTTATTTTACTTATTAAATATGTACCGATGATTGTGATTCCTTTGGAAGGTCGTGGAATAGCCTTAGTACATCGAGGGAATGTAAGTAACATGGAGGAAGTGTGTCTCGACACATCGCGAAGGAGTCGGTAAAGTATCAGTAGTTTTTAGGCCATTATTGGCATGCTCGTCCAGATAGGGATCCATGGGGTTCTGGATGAGGCATAAGAAACTTTGGGGAAAGCAGCAGGAGGCTTGGTCCAGACAAGGGTGGAACCCGTCTGGAATATTTGATAGGCTCGTCCGGACAACAGGGAGTCCCATCCAGACGGGGGAGCAGAAAAGGGCCCAGAATCGGTTTTAAGTGAGGGGTATTGTGGTCATTCAATCCTAAAACGATTTGATAGCTAAAATTCATCCAAAGGGACCCTTCTTCTTCATTTTATCAACCTTAATCTCTCTCTCTCTCTCTCTCAACATTCTCCACCCCCATTAAACCTCCACCTTCCAACCTCAAATCCAAGGCCTTAAAGCGCTCCAATCGCAAAACACGAAGAACAAACGACGTTCCTAGCGGAGAGATCTACACGTGAAGCACCACCACTTCGTCATTCCTCCAAGTTCGAAATTAAGGTTTTTGTCAAGCTTCACTAAGGTAGGATCTACCTATCTCTAACACTATTTATGTTTGTGTCTTCCCCTACTTATTCTTCAAATCTCTTCATATTGGGTAAATTTCGTAGGTGTGATGTTTGGTTGAAATGGACCTAGGGTTAATCATGTAATGATGAAATTGGTGGGTTGTGGGAGGTCCCTAGGGTGATATCCAACTTGTACTAAGTTCAATTTCACATTGCAAACACCCACGAGAAAAGACCTAATTTCATGTAACCCTAACTTAGAGGAATTGGGGGTTTTGGTCTAAATGACCTCGGATGGCTAAATTGACTTTGGAAATGGGAAATTGGGCATAGAATAACCTTAACAAATGGGGTTTGGGTGTTGGTCGGGTTTAATGAACTCTGGTCGCACTTGACGATATTGCGCGAATGGGTCTTTGGAACTAAATCACATAAAATGGTGACGACAATCACCTAAAACATGAGTAGCGTGCGCTAGGAATCTATATGCGAGTAATTGAACTTATGATGAAAATAAACGGCCATGATCACGATGGCACACTAGCCTATGGCTATAAACTAGTGTGATATGATAATCTTAATATGGGACATACTAGTATTGGCTAGGAAACGTGAATGAACGGAACGATCTCACTTGACAATACGAATGACACAGACGATGTGATTTACTAGCTTTGGCTAGGTGATACTGATAGGGGTTCATATGGTATAGTATACAGGAATGGACTTATAATGGGATTCTCAGGATGGTCGCGCCATCCACGACATTGTGCACAATGGGGGTTACTTGGCCCTCCCAACATTACTTGGGGAACAATAGAAAGGATGAGTGAGTTAGTCGGAGGGCTACTACCTTCTCCTACACTATCGAGGTTACTTGACACTACTTGACACTTGACGACTTGGAACGGACTTATGATGGGGTTCCAAGGAATACTTATGCCACAAATGAATGTATCTACTTGGAGTGGACTTGTGATGGGACTCCAACAAACAATCACTTGATGAATCGAACACAATAACTTGGAATGGACTTATGACGGGCTTCCAAGGGGCATAACACATGCGAATCAAATAGCAATACTTGAGCGGAATAGACTTATGATGGAATTCTGGTATACATATATATATATATCACTATTGTGTAAGAGGAAGAACTCACACTCCCTGGTTGATACATAAAAGAGGAATGGAAATTCATATACTTGTATTGGGTACTTGTCTTGCTACCCCTTTTCTACTTTACTTGCACCCTCTCGTAGTCAGAATGGAAATGTGTACGTTAGTGGGATCAATTTCATTGCATTGCATTGCTCATTCACATTTTGATACCACTCTGTACATTTCACACACTTGTCAGGCCAAGCATAAATATGTTAGTTGATAGATATTTCCTACTTTGGCGTAACACGCCCTTATTTTTTAAATCCATAGGTAAGGACTCGGTTTTGGAAGATTTTGGAACTCATTGATGCTTGAGAGTTCTTTGATGATTGTAGCACCTTTCTATGTTTGTTGGTTTTAGCCCTTGGGCTTGAAATAGGAGTAGTGGTTTGTAATAACTTAAATTCTCTCCCTATCTCTCTCTCCCCCTTTCAATGTGTTGGGTTTTATTTTCTTACTTCACTCTCGAATTTTCATGTTTGTGTGGAATGGGATGCATTTGTACTTAGATTTAGTTTTAAATTGTGATGAACCATGATTGTTTCCCCATTTAATAAATAATTTTAAAAAATAGTTTGAAAATCTGGGGCGTGACGAAACCAATTCACCCCCCATCTTGGTTTCTTTCGGTACAACAATTGGTATCAGAGCAAGGTCTCTTGGATAAGTCTTAACCGTATCTTGAGAGATCCATGACTACCGTTGCAACTTCGTCCCATAATGAGGGTCATTCGACCAATAGGCCTCCATTTTTCAATGGATCATCTTTTGTCTACTGGAAAAATCGAATGCATATTTATATCCAATCAATTGACTACGACTTGTGGATGACTATTTTAAATGGTCTTTTTATTCCCAAAAAGTTGGTTGATGGTAAAGTTGTTGTTAAATCTTATGATGAATGGCTCACTAGTGATAAAATAAATATTGAATTAAATTGTAGAGCTATAAACTTGTTTTATTGTGCTTTAGATTCTACCGATACAATCGTATTTTGGGATGTGATTCCGCAAAAGAAATTTAGGATAAATTGATTATTACTCATGAAGGATCTAGCCAAGTTAAAGAATCAAAAATTGATATTCTTGTTCATTCTTATGAATTGTATAAGATGCATGAAAATGAGTCGATTTCTAGTATGTTTTCTCGCTTTAATGATATTATAAATGGTTTGAAAGGACTTGGTAAGTCCTATACCAATTCTGAAATGGCTCGTAAAATACTTAGGTCCATGTCCAAGGCTTGGAAAACCAAAGCCTCAATCATTATTCAAACTATGGACTTCTCTACTTGCACACTAGATGGTTTGATGGGTATGCTTATGACGGATGAGATGTATTTGAATTTCTAAACCCAAAAGAGATATTGCTTTAAAAATCTCTAAAGATGATGATTCCTCTCATGAATCTTCTGATGAGGATGACGAAATTGCCCTTCTCACTAAAAAATTTAAACATTATTTGAATCATAAAAAGAATGGGTGGAAGCACAAAAATAAGGAAAAGAAGGAGTTTTCTTCTAAAACTCCCATTACTTGCTTCGGGTGCAACAAATCCGGTCATATTAAATCTAATTGTCCTCTTGCTAAACCTACCACTAAAAAAACCTTCAAGAAGGCTATGCTTGCGGCTTGGGACAATAGCGATTTGGAAACCGAATCAGAAGAAGAAAAGGAGGTGGAAAATCTTTGCTTGATGGAAAAGGAATCGAAAGAGACATGCTTAAAGACCACTTCTTCCAAAGGAAAATGGTACTTGGATAGTGGATGTTCAAGGCACATGACGGAAAATTTAAAGCATTCACTACTTTCACACCTAAGGAAGGAGGAGTTGCCACATTCGACGATAATGGTAAAGAAAAAATTATTGGGTATGATAATATTGGTAAATTTCCTTCTCCTATTATTGAGGATGTACTTCTTATTGATGGCCTTAAGCATAATTTATTTAGTATTAGTCAAATTTGTGATAAAGGTTATAAAGTTTGTTTTAATAAAGATAATTGTATTGTTGAGAACAATCTCGATAACTCCACACTTTTTATCGGGCAAAGACTAGAGAACATTTTCGTAATTGATTTAAATGACTTAGGAAAACAAAATGTTAAATGCTTTTCCGCCGTAAACAACAATAGTTGGTTATGGCATAGAAGACTAGGTCATTATAATCTGGATTCCATTGTTAGACTCCCTCGCAAAAAACTAGTTAATGGCCTTCCCAAAAAGAAATTTGAACATAATAGGTTATGTGATTCATGTTCTCAAGGAAAACAAACCAAGGTCACTTTTAAATAAAAAAATATGATTTCTACTTCAAGACCTTTGGAACTTTTACATATTGACCTTTTTGGTCCTATTGATACACCTAGTCTTGCCAGTAAATTATATTGTGTTGTTGTAGTAGATGATTTTTCTAGATTTACATGGACTTTATTTCTTGCTCATAAGAATGAAACTTTTTCAATGTTTTCAAAATTATGTTGTATGCTTGAAAATGAAAAAGGTTTTACGATTTTAAATATTAGAACGGACCATGGTAGAGAACTTGACAATGACTCTTTTGAGACGTTTTTTGATTTACATGGTTATGAACACAATTTTTCTGCACCTAGAATGTAACACCCTTGAAATTTAAACCATATTTTTTTTGAAAACAATGATAAGAGAGCATTGATAAAAGTCTAAGAGAACAATGAACCATTCCCACAAAACATTCCATGATCCACATCAGACACGAGTTTAAAGGAAAAATAAGTCGGGTGTTAATTATTACAAAAATGAGAGAGGGTTAGGCCACAAAACATTCACATCCAAAGTGCTTGAACCCTGCCAAGCTATACCATCGGCTCCTTCCCTTTAAAAGAGAGGGTTAGGCCACGCCTAGTAGGAAATCCTAAACAAGTAATTCATATGATTGAATACATGAAAAGTAAGACGGATGCATGCATAGAAGTTAGGCATAATATTGAAGTGTGACTCCAAGTGAAAGGTAGGTGTTTTTCCAAATTTTTTCACATATTGTTCATTCTCATTCTCATCATCCCACAACGTTCCAATTAATAGAATTCATCAAGATTTATGAGTTTTGGCTAATTCTGCGCTAGCCGCTCATCAACAAGTTAACCGACAATTTGCTCGTATTCCCTGACTCGACGGGAAGGGCCAGACAACCCTCCATTGTGCAATGTCATGAGTGCTCGCACTAGCCACTCAAGGTAACCCAGCTATCTGTATAATTTAGCCAACTCAACTTCCCACATTTGTTTGTTCATAATCTGTGTAATGGCCAATGGCCTAATTCCCACAATGTACATAGGTTCCCACATATCATAGTGAACGAAATTCATTGAATTACATGTATTTAGGCCTCAATTGCATTTCCCCCAAATTCCCCACACTTAGTCAAAATTCGGTTTTAAAACAATTTGGGGTTTTTTGATCAAAACTAAGGATTTGTGAAATTAAAGTCATGAGAGACCCAAATACATGTAAATCGACTACCCCTAACAAGGTTAAGACAACAAATCGAAATTATACTTGAGCCTACACAAACATCAACCCTACTTACATAAAATCAAGGAGATTTTGAGATGTATAACAAGGATATGAACAAGCAAGGTTAGAATCTTCTACCTCAAGAAGATTAGACTTACAAACTACCAAGAATCCTCCTCACACGACCTTGATTCGAGCACACCACCGGATAGAGCTTGAGGAGCTCTCCAAGCTTTGTGAAGACCAAAATCCAAGGAGAGGTCTTGATTCTTTGAGAAATTATAGACAAGATAGAGGGTTGAGAGAGTTTAGGAGAGGGAAGAGAGAGTGGTTGCTGGAAATTTCGGAACTAATAAAACCCTAGGACCAAAATGACCAAAACCCACAACTTAAAACACACAGCCCGACGTCCCCCGTCCGGATGGGAAAATCGTCGTCCAGACGAGCACCCATCTCCGTCTGGATGAAACCCATTTCTGGTCCGGACCAAGCTCCTGAAGCACAACCCCTCCCTCATTGCACGCTCCTCCGGAAGGACCCCCTTCCCCGTCCGGACGAGGAATCTGCTGAAGGTCCCGAATGTTGCTGAATCTCTCCCGAGCCTCATCGACGCAACCACGAACATTTCCTCAACTTTCGACCAACCAAAACGATGTCCCTCGATCATACCACGCCATCCACAAGGTTCTAATCAACTCCCACAATCGAATTAAGCAAATCGATACTAAACGATCTAGCGAATTAACGAACGATAAAGGCGTAATCTTAATCAAGATAATACTAAAAACTAATAAAATGCAATAAAATTTACGAAGTGTGACATAGAACTCCTCAACAAAATGGTGTTGTTGAAAGAAAAAATAGATTTTTAGAGGAGATGGCTAGGACAATGCTTTGTGAAAATGATTTACCAAAATAGTTTTGGGCCGAAACTGTTAGTACTTCGTGCTATATTCAAAATCGTGTGTCCATTCGTTCATTTTTAAAGAAAACTCCTTATGAACTTTGGAATGGTAAAAAGCCTAATATTTCATATTTTCATGTTTTTGGATGCAAACGCTTTATTCATAATAATGGTAAAAATTATCTTGGTAAGTTTGATTCAAAATCGGATGAAGGTATTTTCTTAGGATATTTTCTTACTAGCAAAGCTTATAGAGTTTTTAATAAACGTTCTTGTGTAGTTGAAGAATATATACATGTTTGTTTTGATGAATTTATTCTTATAAAAATTACTAATAAAGTTGATGAGATTACATGATCAATAGATCAACTCTCTTTAGACAAAGAGACGCAAAATTCCATGGATGCACCTTCCAACAAGGAAGTAGAGGTAAGGGTTTCAAATGAGAAACCGGGTATAAATGATGATCTTCCTAAGGCTTGGAAAATTGTTCATGGTCATCCTATTGAGAATTTTATAGGTGATGTTTAAAGGTGTTGCTACTAGAAATTCTCTTAGAAACGTTTGTAGTAATTTTGCTTTCGTTTCACAAATTGAACCTAAAAGTTATGTTGATGCCGAAAAAGATGAAAATTGCATAATTGTCATGCAAGAAAAACTTAACCAATTTGAATGAAACAAAGTTTGGAAACTAGTCTCTAAACCAGAAAATCAAACTATAATTGGAACAAAATGAGTATTTCGCAACAAGCTTGATGAAAATGGTATTATCATTAGAACTAAAGCTAGATTAGTTGCTCAAGGATATAACCAACAAGAAGGTATTGATTTGAAGAAACATTTGCTCCCGTAGCTAGATTAGAAGCTATTCGTATTTTATTAGCTTATGCTTCTTATATGAATTTCAAATTATTTCAAATGGATGTTAAAAGTACTTTTCTAAATGGTTTTATTAATGAAAAGGTTTTTGTTAAACAACCTCCAGGTTTTGAAGATACTAAAAATCCTGATCATGTATATTTATTATCTAAGACCTTGTATGATTTAGAGCAAGCTCCTAGAGCTTGGTATGATAGGCTTAGTACTTTTCTCATTAATAATAATTTTATTAGAGGAAAACTTGATACTACTTTATTTCTTAAATCTAAAAATAACAATTTGCTTATTGTACAAATATATGTTGATGACATTATTTTTGGATCTACTAATGAATTATTATATAAAGATTTTGCTAAATATATGCAAGGTGAATTTGAAATGAGTATGATGGGGGAATTAACTTTCTTTTTAGGACATCAAATTAAACAAATCATTGATGGAATTTATATAAATCAATCCAAATATATCAAAGATAAAGAAATTCGGATTAGATAAATCAAAAATTGCTAAAACACCTATGTGTACTTCCTTAAAATTAGATAATGATGAAAAAAGAACTAAAGTTTGTGAAAAAATCTATCGTGGCATGATAGGATCACTTTTATATGTTACGGCTAGTAACCCGACATATCCTTTAGTGTAGGTCTATGTACTCGTTCCCAATCAGACCCTAGAGAATTTCACTTATGTTCTATCAAAAAAAATTTTAAATATTTAATAGGTTCTATTAATTTAGGACTATTTTATCCAAAAGAAACTTCTTTTGATTTAATTGGATTTTCGGATTCAGATTTCATTGGATGCAAAATTGATAGAAAAAGTACAACCAGGACTTGTCAATTCCTTGGACACTCGTTAGTCTCTTGAAATAGCAAGAAACAAAACTCCGTCGCCTTATCAACCGCGAAAGCGGAATATATAGCGGCCGGTAGTTGTTGTGCACAAATTTTATGGATCAAACATCAAATGAAGGATTTCAATATTTGCTATGATCGCATTCCTATAAAATGTGACAATACAAGTGCAATATATTTAACCAAAAATTCCATTCAACATTCTCGTACTAAACATATTGAAATTCAACATTATTTTATTCGCGATCATGTTTAAAAAGAGGATATTGAGATTTCTTTTATAAATAACGACAATCAATTGGAGGATATTTTTACAAAACCCCTTAGTGAAGATCGTTTAAATATTATTGTCTTGGAAAATAGCATTTTAAAGAATTTCTATTGATTTATAAAAATATTGTCTATTTTACTCCAAACATTTTGATAA
>NMUG010004757.1:0-13599 GCA_002855965.1 Monotropa hypopitys | reverse complement strand
GGAAGCAATAACTAGAGCATAGGCTAGTTTTTCGAAAGGAAGATACCTGGTTTCTGCGTTGATGAGAGACTTGCTTTAGAAATAAACTGGGAGATGCTCGGCCCCTTCTTGCCGAACCAAGGCTAAGCTGACAGCATGTGGAGTTACGACTAGATAGAGGGACAGCTCCTCCCCTTGCGTTGGTTTGGAAAGGAGGGGTACCGAAGAGAGGTACTCTTTGAGGTGATCGAGGGCTTCCCTGCATTGATCGGTCTAGATAAAATGCCATCGGTTGTTCTTCTTCAATACTTCGTAGAATAGCCAGCATTTATCTGAGGATCTGCTAATAAATCAGTTGAGGGTTGCCGCCATTCCTGCCAACTTCTGAACTTCTTTGAGGGTCCTGGGATCCTCTAACTTCTGGATGGCCGAGATCTGTGATGGGTCGACCTCAATGCCTCGGTGTGTGACCATATAGCCCAGAAATTTGCATGAGCTGACACTGAATGCACATTTCAAAGCATTGAGCCAAAGCTTGTATTTCTTAAGGACATTGAAGATGGTTTGAAGGTTAGCCCAGTGATTCTCTTCGGCCCTGCTCTTAACTACCATATCATCGATATAGGCCTCCATAATGTTGTCAAGCTGAGAGTTGAACATTTTAGTGATCATCCTCTGGAAGGTTGCTCCGGCATTTTTGAGGCCAAAGGGCATAACCCTGTAACAATAAAGACCTTTGGGACTGATGAATGTCGTCTTCTCCTAGGCTGGGCCGAACATCGCTATCTAGTGGTATCCTCAGTAGGTATCCATAAAGCTCATTCTAGGATGTCCAGACGTTGTATCGACCAGTTGATCTATCCTTGGGACTAGGAAGCTGTCTTTTGGGCAAGCTTCATTGAGGTTAGTGTAGTCTACATAAAACCTCCACTTCCCGGTCATCTTCTTGACTACCACCGTGTTGGCCATCCAGGTGGGGTAGTGCACCTCTCTGATCGCATGGACTTCGGTTAGTCGATCCACCTCCTCTATAACTGCATCAGCATGGGCCGCCACCGACTGTCTAGCCTTCTGAACAATGGGTCGACACTCCGACCGGACATTGAGGTGGTGGCTGACGAACTATGGATCTATACCCGGCATCTCATAGGGTGTCCAAGCGAACACTTCAATATTTTTTAGGAGGTTGATGATATCCTCTTTCTCAGCTTTGGCCAACTGGGAGACGATAAGAAAGAAGTGCTCTGGATCATCGGCGCTCAAAAGGATGGTAACAAGGTCCTTAATAGATTTTGCTGAGGCACTTGTACCGACATCCTCCAGCACCGGCTGATCTGGAACCTCCACCCAATGAACCTGCTCAAGGGTGACTTTCCCTTTGACAACAACGATGTAGCATTGCTTCGTAGAGGTCTGGTCTCCTCTGAGCTCTTCCACTCCTCTGCTGCCGATGAATTTAATGATCTGGTGGTATGTGGAAGCCACTCCCTTGATGCTATTGACCCATGTTCGGCCCAAAATAGCATTGTAGGGTGACGGAACATCGACCACCACAAATTCCACCACGGTAGTGACCGAGCCGATGGTCACTGGAATAAGGATTTTGCTGAGCAACCATACAGAAGTCGCGTTGAATCCTACCAGTGACACGTTAGTCAGTAGAAGGTCTTCTGCTTTGTACCCCATTTTCTTGAACAGGGAATAGTACATGACATCTGCCAAACTGCCGAGGTCAATGAGGACCCTTCGGACCTGGCAGTCGACAACTTGTAGGATGATGACTAGCGCGTCATCGTGAGGGTGATGAACCCTCTCGGAATCCCTATTTGAGAAAGATATAGAATACCTGGAGTCTGGCTTCAGCTTCTTCGGCATGGGCTAGACGACAAGGATTTCCTTCACCTCAATCTGTTGTAGATATGACCGAAGATGCTCCTCCCTTCAGTGATCCACCATCCCATAGATCACATTGATGATTCATAGGGCCGGCTTGGGATCTTACTTCGGTATAGTAGCAACTATTTTCTCTGCATCCACATACTCCTGAAGGTGGACGGCAGTGACCAACTCTTCGAGGAAATCCTTGTAGGCCTGACAGTTGGTTGTAAGATGTCCTTTCTCCCTATGGTAGGATTACCTGAACTTGTCATTGCCGCCTCTATGAGTTCCCAACCGCTTCTCTGGCCATCTGAAAATGACTCCTTTTCTATTTTGCGAAGGAGCATAAACGTTGGCTGTTTGAAGATTTGTAGTGTGGGCCACAAATTCATATGGCTTGTATGTCCGAGACTCGCCAGGTTAAATAGTGTTGGTCTCCTTCCTTTTGACCACACTATTGTTGTTGTTGGAGCTGTGGCTGGAGCGCTGGTCGACCTTGCTCCTCTCCTCCTTAGCCTCCTCGAGTTTGGCATAGAGCTCAATCCTGGCCATGAGCTCATTCATAATGGCTGGAGGGAATAACATCAAATCTTTGAACTCTCGGCTGAAGTGGTCCAGACCGAGCTTGAATGACGTCACTGTGATTTTTTTATCGCTTTCTTCAATCTCGTTATAGAGGTCCCAATACTGGGATGTGTATTGGTGCAGAAATTCTGACCTTGCTCGCCAAAGGCCGAGGAGGGAATTAAACTCTTTCTTCACTCTGGATCTTGTGATGAACTGAGCCAGAAAGGCCGTTGAAAGGTCTCTCCATAAAGAGATGGACCCTATCGGCAATCGGTCAAACAAGAGCAACCCAACCTCGCCTAGGCTGGATAGAAACAACTTGCACATCAAGGCATCCTCCCCTGAGTAGAGGGACATCATCTACCTTAAGTGCATGATGTGGGTGTATGAATCCATTTTGGGATCATACTTGTTGAATTTGGGGGCTGAGAAACCTGCCGGAGGTCTTGCAGTCTCAATTGCTGGAGAGAATGGAGTGTAGGGATTCTGTCCTGTCGGCACATCTCATAGGTCTGAGCTGACAGGACGTCCCTCCCTCTCCTTTGGGTAACCTCCTATTCAGAGTAAGGGTCTTGGTTGTCCCCCTGGCCGCTATGCCTTTGACGCTTGGGTGGTGACTGCTCCCTAGCTGGGCGAGGCCTCTGAGATGCTGGAACTGCATTTGGGCTGAGACGATCGAAGATAGGTGACCGACAACTCTCGACTGAACATTCGTCCCTATGCCGGGGAGGCAAGACTTGGCGCCTGACGCGACAGTCCTTATTAACCCTCCGTCAGGCAGGAACTTCCTCTTCTCTTCCCCCAAGCCTGTTCAAAACAGAGGGTCTAGTTTGTTGAGACCTGCTCCTGCTCTGGGAAAACTCTTGATATTTCTGGTCATCCCCTTCGGCACGGTCTGGCGCCGCCCTTTTCTTCTCTCCCTTAGGAGGGTCATTTCGCAGATGAGGGAATCAATCTGGTGATCCCTTCGGCCCAAATCGCCTTTCAACTACCGGATGTACTGCCTAGTGGTAAGCTTCGCTGGAGGGTCAGGGCATTCACTGGTGTGGTAACTGGCATCGTCAGTGCGAGTGTGTTCAGGGATTCGGAGAGTAGAGTCTCCTGCTCTAGAAATTTCCTTTCCCTTGTTCCTTCAACACTTCAAAAGTCACTCAAAAACTATTTTCTCGCCTTCCTAAGATCCCAAATGCCTTATAAGCAAACCTTAAAATATTTATATCACTCTACAAACATCTAACTTAATCCATCACCTCACAAAATATCCTCTTTTATTAAAGATGATAAAGAATGAGATTTTTATCTATTAATTTAAGGTAACGGATGTTACAACTCTCCCCCCTTAGGAAATTTCAACCCCAAAATTTAGAAAGGAGAATTTATGTACCTGAAAATAGGTGAGGATAATCTTTCCTCATGCTTTCCTCGCCTTCCCATGTTGCTTCCTCAATGCCATGGTTTCGCCAAAGGACTTTGACCCATCGAACTACTTTAGATCGTAGCACTTGCTCCTTGCTATCCAAACTCTTCACCGGCTTCTCTCCATATGTTAGATCTTCATCCAACTCTATAAGCTCGTCTTGTAACACGTACATCAGATCATTGACGTATTTCTGTAGCATGGATACAAGAAACACATTATAAAGTCGAGACAACTCCACCGGTAGAGCTAAATGGTACGCCGAATCTCCCACTCTTCCCAAAATCTCATAAGGTCCAATATATCGCGGTGCCAACTTTCCTTTTCCCTTGAATCGTACTACTCCCTTCCATGGAGTCACTTCCAAGAACACATGGTCTCCCACAATGAATTCCAACTCTCTTCTTCTATTATCGGCATAATTCTTTTGTCTACTTTGTGCCACCCGCAATCTTTCTCTAATAAGTTTCACTCCTTCTGAAGCAACTTGAATCAATTCCGGTCCCAAAATTTGTCTCTCACCCACTTCACTCCAATAAGTTGGGGTTCTACACCTTCTTCCATAAAAAGCTTCAAATGGTGCCATTCCAATACTAGTTTGGAAACTATTATTATAAGCAAATTTTATCAATAGTAAAAAGTCTTCCCATCCTCCACCAAAATCAAGAACACAGGATCGCAACATATCTTCAAGCGTTTGAATGGTTCTCTCCGACTGTCCATCCGTTTGAGGGTGAAATGCGGTGCTAAGTTTCAAGGAAGTTCCCAAGGCTTGTTGTAAACTCGCCCAAAATCTTGAAGTGAACTTTGGATCTCTATCACTTATAATGGATATGGATGCGCCATGTAAACGAATAATTTCATCTATGTAGACCCTTGCATATCTCTCCGTGTTGAAAGAAACCTTTACTGGAAGAAAATGTGCCGACTTTGTCAAACGGTCGACTATCACCCAAATTGAATCACAACCCTTTTTAGACTTTGGTAACCCCACAAAAAAATCCATAGTGATATGTTCCCATTTCCATTCAGGTATAGGTAAGCTTTGAACTAGTCCTCCCGGCCGTTGATGTTCAATTTTTACCTTTTGACACACAAGACATTTTGCAACAAAGTCCGCTATCTCCCTTTTCATTCCTCTCCACCAATATTTCTTCCTCAAATCCCCATACATCTTGGTTGTTCCCGGGTGCATGGTAAATCGTGAACTATGGCCTTCCACAAGAATATTCCTCCTCAACTCTATATCATTAGGTACACACATGCAGTTTCCAAATATCACCATTCCATCACTATGTATTTCGAAGTCGGATTTCTCTCCCAATAAAATTTGTTGCCAAATAGTCTCTAGGAAAACATCTTATACTTGACTATTTCGAATTTGATGTTCAAATAATGACTTCACCACAATTTTTGCAAACATCGCACCCTTCTCCCCAATTGACAACTCTATGCCCAAGTTTCTCATCTCTTCAAACTCTTTGACTCTAGCACAAGACATACAAGATAAGGATCCCATCAACTTTCTACTCAACACGTCCGCCACAACATTCGCCTTTCCCGGGTGATAATGGATACTACAATCATAATCTTTAATTAACTCTAACCACCTCCTTTGTCTTAAGTTAAGATCTTTTTGTGTGAATAGGTACTTCAAACTTTGATGGTCCGTAAAGATCTCACATGTAACCCTATACAAGTAATGCCTCCAAAGTTTAAGTGCAAAGACTATAGCCGCCAATTCTAAGTCATGAGTAGGGTAATTTCGTTCGTGGTTCTTCAATTGTCTCGAAGCATAAGCAATAACTCTATCCCTTTGCATAAGTACACAACCCAAACCACTCAAAGAAGCATCACTATAACTCACTGGGTCATCCGTACCCTATGGAATTGTCAACACCGGTGCCGATACTAGTTTCTCCTTCAAAGTTTGAAAACTCTTCTCACAATCATCCGACCAAACAAATTTCACTCCCTTCCTTGTTAATTGAGTCATCAGTAAGGAAATAAAAGAAAATCCCTCAATAAAGCGTCTATAATATCCGGCCAAACCCAAAAAGCTATGAATCTCTGTAACATTGTTTGGTCTTTCCCAATTCACTACTGCCTCAATCTTTCTAGGGTCTACACAAATACCCTCACAAGAAATAACGTGTCCCAAAAACACTACTTGATCCAACCAAAACTCACACTTGTTAAACTTTCCATAAAGATGTTCATCCCTCAACTTCATCAATACTAACCTCAAATGTTCTTCATGTTCTTGCCTCAACCGTGAATAAATCAATATGTCATCAATAAACACAATCACAAAGGAATCAAGGTATGGTTGAAAAATTATATTCATCAAATCTATAAAAACTGCCGGAGCATTAGTCAATCCAAAAGGCATCACAAGGAACTCATAATGTCCATACCTAGTCTGAAAAGCCATCTTCTCAACATCACAATCTCTCATCTTAAGTTGATGGTAACCCGAATGCAAATCTATCTTAGAAAATACAGATGCACCTTGAAGTTGGTCAAATAAGTCATCAATTCTAGGCAATTGGTACTTATTCTTCACTGTAACTCTATTAAGTTGCCTATAATCAATACACATTCTCATCGATCCATCTTTCTTCTTTACAAACAAAACCGGTGCTCCCCAAGGTGACACACTAGGCCTCACAAGACCTTTTTCGATCAACTCCTTTAATTGAACCTTAAGCTCATACAATTCCGCCGGTGCCATCCTATATGGTGCAATGGATATAGGACTAGAACCTGGAACCAACTCAATAGTAAACTTAATTTCTTGGTCCGGTACCACCTCCCGTAATTCATCCGGGAATACATCTTGGAACTCTCTCACAATGGGTATATCATCAATATTACTCACACTTCCCTTTTCTTCAACTACATAGGCTAAGTAACCTAAACAACCTTTCCTCAACAAAGACATGGCTTTCAATGACGAGATGATACAACGAGGTAACTCTATATTATCTCCACAAATTTTGACTTCACACTTGTCGGGTATACGAAAAAGTACTTCTTTACTCACACAATCTATAACCGCATGGTGAGTGGATAAAAAGTCCATTCCCAAAATACCATCCAAATCCAACATGTGTATAGGTATAAGATCTATCTTCAATAATTCATTTCCCACCCAAATATCACACCCCAGATAATAAGTCTCCAATGAAAGTACGTCCCCCATAAGTATAGATACAAGTAATGTGTGATTAAGCAAAGATAACATTCTACTCATACGCATGCCAAAAGAAGTAGATACGAAAGAATGTGTTGCGCCGGAATCAATCAAGTATCGAGCATACAAGTCACAAATATGAATAATACCTGTCACCATCTCAGGGTTATTTTGTGCCGCTTGCTTGTCCAATGCAAAGACTCTTTCATGTGATGTTGGTCCAGCCATATTTTTGTTAGCCCCCGCTGCAACACTGCCCACTGAAACTGCTTGCCCTTGGTTTGGTAGTTGCCCACACTGATTCGCCTGGTGCCCAAATTTTCCGCATTTAAAACACTTCACTCCACAATCTTTGGCTATATGGTTTGGAGAATCACATTTGAAACATTTTTTAACATATCCACTAGAATTAGATTACATAGGTTGATTCACACTCATTTCCTTCTTTCCACTCCACCCACTCCTTTGACTTCCATTTCCCCCACCACTATTGTTCTTGCTAAAACCCCCTTTGGAATTTCCACCCCCTCTAGAGTTTCCTTCGTGATCGAACCTTTGCTTCTTCCTATTCTCCTCTCTTGCCCGAAATGATTGTATGTCAAGCCACATCCTCTTTGCCATATCAACTAAGTCCGCAAAATTTTTCTCTCTAAAAGGCAACATTCTAGAGCCCACGTGGTTAGACAAACCCATTCTAAACCTATTACACCTTTTGTCCTCCGTATTAACCATATCCGGTGCATATTTTGCCAATTCCTTAAATTTTGCCTAATACTCTTCCATAGACATGCTTCCTTGCTTCAAATTGGTAAAGGCTAATTCTTGATCATACTTGAAACTTTTCGGATAAAATTTGTCATTAAACCCTTGAATGAATCTATCCCAAGTGATCATCCTAGGGGCACCCGGATCAACACCAAGTGCCGGTACCCCTTCCTCACTTTTAATAGTATTCCACCAATCCCTAGCCTCCCCCTTAAATAGAAAAATAGCCAACAATACCCTTTGATCTCCAAAAACTCCCATAATATCTAGAACCAATTCTACCTCCTTTAACCATTCTTCCACAATCTTGGGATTATTAGGTCCCTCAAACACAGTAGTACATTGTTTTTTAAACCTCTCTAAGAGTCCGGTATTAGTACCTCTTTCCTCATTTCGCTCATTCCTCCATTGCATAAAAACATTCTGATTCTCGGCTAACTGTGCTATTGCAGCCATCATTCTAGCATCATCGGGTGCTAAGGGTGGAATACCTCCCATCGGATTTCCTCCATTCACACTTGCTTCCTCTTCCGGTACTTGATTGTTTGATTCCATTATATTCTGAAAATCACATCATAGAGAACAAACATGATGAAAACAAGCGCACGTTATATACACACCTTAATTAATTAAGTGTAATGTATAACATCCTATGGTCCACTACTAGCTTCCATACCACCAACACCACACTCTAGCATTTTTTTATATTATGCTTTCCATTTGACTATCCAAGTTTTCACATTAGAAGAAAATGTTGATCAGACACTTCTTCGAATCCAAACACAAGGTGAGTCTCTTGGGTGTCAACGACACACATAATAGTCACAAAATACTACTACAACCCAAAACCATCACACTTCTAAATCTTACACCTCAAGTGATGTGACTTTTCATACTAAAGGTCCCTTACTCGAAAGTGTAACCTCAGCTCTGATACCAATTGTAACACCCCTTACTAAAATTTCACTAAAAATGTGGAACTAAAAATTTCTTTTAATGTAAAACTCCAAAGATAAATTACTAACTAGCCACAAGTGTAATATGTCATCAAACTTAAGACAATACTTTAAGATGTTCCACATAAGTCTTCTACTACAAGTTCATAACCATGTAAAGATAAACATGGAATACAATACTAGATCTCCATCTAGGTACAATAAAGAGAAATATACTAAAGCTTCATCTCAAAGAGCTATTCACTCTACTATCAAGTCTCCAATGCTTGCAAGCTCATGCCATGATCATGGACATCTTCCTCAAGTCTCTCAATCAAACAACCAAAGCATCGTAGTGGACCGCTAGCATCTTCAACCTAGTTTCCAAGCATCAAAGACACGAGGAAACTAGAGTGTGAATATAATATTTTACTTTCCAAAATTTACAAGGAGTTAGATAAAACAATGAGAATTAGAACATTCAAGTATAAGGGTCCAACCCCTTAAAAATCTATCTCACAACCCCTTGCACCCCATGCATATACATTTATATGACTAAAATCACATGTCCGGCATACGGCCCGCAAGGACATAAAGTCCCCAAATCATTTACTGACACATCAACCGTGTAGTCTGCAAGAACATAAAGTTCCCAAAATGTATAGTCACTACTACATCTAACCGTGTAGTCTGCAAGAACATAAAGTTCCCAAAATAAATAAACACTATCACGTCTAACCGTGTAGTCTGCAAGAACATAAAGTTCCAAAAAAAAACACTATCACGTCTAACCGTTTTGGCATGCAAGAACATAAAGTTCCCAAATCTTTTTCATGATATATGATATGCATATAACCCTACACTCATCTCACCCCCAACAATGGTAATATATGAAAAGCATGTGATAAAGAATGATTTCTAACACTTTGCACAAAAAGAAGATAATACTTTAAAAACTTGCAAAGTACTTGCAAAATACCATAAACATACACTCCCATATGGCCTATGCGTTATTCCGATTATTCCCTTCCGGAATAATACAATTCTCCATGGTATTCCCTGTCAAAACAAGGAAAATAAATCAGTCCGAGATGATATGAATTCAAATTGAACACGTAACTACATGAAATCAAGGAATTATATACTACTTCTCATAATTCATACATAAAACCCCTTTGTTTCCCCCTTTTTGTGTAATATATTCACAACACGTAAATTCTCAAGAGTATATCTACTAGATCTATGTTGGGATTCAATAATCACTAAGTTCCCCAAAGTTCTCCATGCATGTATATACACTATAGCCATATATACATTAATCAAGGTTAAAACTCATGATTTTCTTCCATATAAAAACCCAATTCTTTCTTCTATGAACTTAGATCATACATTAGGGTTTGAGTTACAAGATAGAGACTTGTAAGAATAAAATAAATACAGTACTTATCAAGTGATACAAGGATTATACAAGCAAAACCCAAGATTTCTCTCTCCAAGGTCAATAATGGAGTTTTTCTCCTTCTTCTCCAACTTCCTCTCTCTCTAACTCTCCTCTAGACTTTTAGAATGAAGAATATCTAGTAAGGGTCGTGGATTAACTTCCAAATAAGGCTTATATAAATTTAAAACCGTTCCCCCTTTTTAAATTTTCAAAATCGAGAAGTTTTTAAAATTTGAATTGCCAACCTTCGTCCGGACGATACCTGACTTCATCCGGACCACCGAGCTTCATACGGACGAACTTCACTCATGGTCCAGACGATGATTCTAGATTTCATCAATTTTTACAAGTTTACTTTCATCCGGAAGACCTACACCTTGCTCCGGACGACTCCACAGCACAAATTTTCGCATGCTATCTACCTTGTTCGTCCGGACGAGACCTAACCCATGGTCCGGACGACACTACCCAAAAATGTTTATTTGACCTCTAAAACACTCCAAACTCACCTAACACAACCCTAAACGCTTCTATAATATTTTCAACACTTTAAAAGTCACTCAAAAACTATTTTCTCGCCTTCCTAAGGTCCCAAATGCCTTATAAGCAAACCTTAAAATATTTATATCACTCTACAAACATCTAACTTAATCCATCGCCTCACAAAACATCCTCTTTTATTAAAGATAATAAAGAATGAAATTTTTATCTATTAATTTAAGGTAACGGATGTTACACCCGTGGACATAAATCTTCATCTATCTAAGAATTCTGGTGAGGGTATATCCCAACTAGAGTATTCAAGGATAGTTGGAAGTCCAATGTACTTTATGAGTTTTACAAGGCCTGATATAACTTACTCTGTCAGCAAACTTAGTAGATATACTAGCAATCCAGGGGAGAACCACTAGAAAGCTATAGTCAGAGTGCTACAATACATAAGGTACATTCGTGATTATGGACTGCACTATATCCAGCAAGACTAGAAGAGGACAACGATGCAAATTGGATTTCTGATATAAAAGACTCAAAATCCACGATTGGATATGTCTTTACTTTGGGTGGTGTAGCAGTATCTTGGAAATCTTCCAAACAGACGTGTATGACATGCTCTACAATGGAATCATAATTCGTTGCTTTAGATAAGGCAACTGAAGAGGCAAAAATGGCTACACCATTTTCTCAAGGATATTCCAAGATGGTCGATACTTGTGCCACTAATATGCATCCATTGTGATATTCAATCAGCAATTAGACGAGCAAAGAGTAATATGTATAATGGTAAGTCAAGACATATACATCGAAGACATAATACCATTAGACAATTGCTCTCAAGTGGAATTGTCACGATTGATTATGTGAAATCAAAAGACAATATTGCAGATCTATTAACCAAAGGGTTAAACAGAGAGCTAGTTGACAAAGCATCGATGAGAATGGGGGTAAAGCCTATGATGTTAAAAGCTACCGTGATGTGTCGTGCCAGGAAATTTTTTTGTCCTTCCCTCGTCCCCTCTCGCAGGAGGAGTCATTGTTTGGGATGGAAGAATCCGCACTGTTGGGATTTGTCTGCCATTTTAGGGGGTTTGTTTTAAAATGGGTGACGGCCTGAGTGTGCCAGTATAAAATTTCCGGAGTCGCCACTCGGCATTTAGTCGTGGTGTGTCAAGTCACCGATATTCATTTGAAAAGAATGTTTAATTTGATTTGAAAATATACTCCTTATTTTGGAAAAGGTATCTGCAAACTAGAAATTCGAAGTTCGGGGATTAAGTCACGAATGGAGAAGGTGTTAGGCACCCCACTTGCCCTTTTGGTATTTTCATTTTTAAAAGTAAATCTTTTTGTAACCCAAAATCAATTGTTTTCTCGGCTAGAGAAATGAAAAATTATTACTGACATAAATGAAATGAATTGAATTAAATGACTTATGAATAATAGTTGTTGACGGACAGATTTTGACCCGATTTGGTTTCTAAAAGAAATCACATGTGGCCTTTTGGCCCAATTTTTTATAAGAAAGAATTATTTTTGAGCCAGATGGACCTTTGGTGAAAAATAGTTTTCTACGATCGGACAGAATTCCGATTGCATTTCAGAAAATAATTTTGTTTTGTTAATTTAGTTATATTTGTGACAGTTGGGCAGAACTTTGATTGTGTTTTGGAAATAAATTTGAGCTGGACAGAATCTTCGGTTGAAAATGATTTTCTATAGTCGGACAGAATTCTGACTGAGTTTGAAAAATGATTTTGTATTTTTATGGTCGGATAGAACTTTGACTGGTTTTAAAATATTTTATTTGTTTTATTGATTTACTTATTTTGTTTGGAAGTTCCAAAGAATATTAAATGACCCGGCATGACCCGGGTCAAAAAGCATTCTTTTAATTCGAGTCTGATAACTACTGCACGCTTTCACTTCATAATACGGATCGAGGAACTTGGTTTTTGGTTTTGAAAGTGTTTTTAATGTTTTTGAGTCAAACAGAACTTCGATTATGAAAAATGATTTTTTTATTTTTGGGTCGGACAGAGCTTTGAACACAAAAATGATTTTTATGCTTTTTGGTCAGACAGAACTTCGACTGCAAAAGAATTTTTATAAAGTATTTTCTTTTTTAATATGAAAATTTTACAGAATATCAAATGCTCTGGACAGATCCGATTCATAAGACATTCTTTTAATCCGAGTCCGTTAGCTACTACAAGCTTTCACTCCAGAGTATGAATAAAGGAATTTGATTTTTATTTTAAAAGTGTTTTTGAATATTTTTCAGTCGGACAAAGCTTAAACTGCATTTTGAAAAATGAGGAGGGGAGTTATTTTTATGAAGTGTGAAAAATCCCACAAAATATCGAGTGCTCCAGACAGAACTGAGTCACAAGACATTCCTTTAATCTGAGTCTAGTAGCTACTGCAAGCTTTTACTCTAGAGTACAGATATATAAATTTTATTTTTAAAAAAAATATTTTAAGAAAAGTGAATGTGAATCGCTAAAGAGAGATAGAATATATATATGTATGGACATGAGTATAAGATATCTGTTGATACCCAAATTTTGAGACATCCTCTACAAATACAGAAAACAGCCAAATCGTCTTTTTCAGTATCCAAATGCACATCCGGAATGTTCAGAGTCACCGTGAACAGCACCGACGGCACCCGAGGAATACAGTAACAGTGAACGAGCAGCGATGAACTGTTAAGGAATACTTACCTATCTCAGAATTTAAGGTCGACACACCGATCCAAAATTTTTCGACGGACGGCACTGAAACCGCATCCGAAAACGACCAAACGTCCGAAAACGGGAAAATTCTGCGTCCGCAGTCAGAATTTTATTGTCAGACGGAATATTGGCAGCATGACAGTTATCGCAAAGCAGTTAGAAAAATTAAATTCACCCGGTCCAGATCC
>NMUG010004756.1:0-13600 GCA_002855965.1 Monotropa hypopitys | reverse complement strand
TTCAGAAAAACGGTCGAAATCCTGTCCGACCTATTTAAAAGCATTCCATTTTCAAAACCCAGTCGAAGCTCTGTCCGATTGGTAAAAATGATTCCTCTTTCGAAAGCACGGTTAAAACATATTCCGGCAATTTTACAACAAAACATTTTTCCGATCGAAGTTCTATCCGACTGAAAAATACAAAAACACTTTAAAATTCACAAACAAAATTCCTCAATTCGATGTCCGAAGTGAAAGCTTGCAGTAGCTGTCGGAATCGGATCACTGGAATACCTCGTGACTCGGGTCATTCCGGTTCACTTGATATTCTTTGGAATTTTCTAAACCAAAAATATCTTATCTTTTTAATAAAACGGTCGAAGTCCTGTCCGACCTATTTAAAAATATTCCTGTCAAAAAAACATATACAGTCGAAGCTCTGTCCGACTAAAAACCATTTTCTCAAAACGCGGTCGGAATTCTGTCCGATCGTAGAAAAATAACTTTCAAGGATTTAGCCAAAGTTCCGTCCGGCTAAAATCCAAAATAGATTTGAAGGCACAGTCGAAGTTCCGTCCGATTGCCTAAAAATAAAAACGACTCTTTAGCCGAAGTTCCGTCTGGCTCAGAATAAATTTTCAAAACGCAGTCGAAGTTATCGTTGAGTCGTTTAGAGGCGTTTGGAGTCGATTGCCATTAGGTGTTCGATGGAATGCTTGAATGAGCTTTGGGTTGTGATTTGAAGAGTTTGGGTTGCTTGGGTTGTCCTAAGACTCTTGTGGTTGTTGAGTTGTCATTAAAAATCCCCTTTTGGTTAGTATCAATCCTTAAATCGTCCCTTGGCCTTGATTGTGGTTAATTGGGTGAATGTGAGTATTGTGGTGTTGGGTGTCGTTGGGTTTCCCCGTGAACGTTGTTGTGCCGAGTCTTTGACTTGATGTTGGGTTGCCCTTGTGTGTGTCAAGGAGCATTGATTGATTTATGGGAACTTAATAAGGAACGCAATGAACCTAATGAACGACAAATGCGGAGATGGATCCTACGAGGACCACTCTTTGGCAATCTTGAATCATTCACTTAAATCCCACCTAATAGAACAAAAAAAAAATCACGTGAGGAGTGTGATGTGGTTCGATGTCGTAAGGGGGTACCATTCAAGGGATTGGGAAGGAGTTTGCCCCAACCCTTGAGATTGATATTTGATTGTGAATTGTGTCCAGTGGCCCAGCCCTTGTGACGAGTGGGCAGGACTTTGTGTGATTGATGGTACTCGCCCGGGTTAGGAAGGAGTTTGCCCTACCCGCGTACGACCCCGAGTTTAGGAAGGTGGTTGCCCTACTCGGATGTGATTTCGTGTGTGATACCCAGGAGCCTCCCCTTGAGCCGCCAAGTGGGTAGTGCAGTTTCGGGTTCGTATGATGTCCTGTGTGTCTCCTTTGTGTCGCCAAGGGGGACTGACGGATATGGACCTTTGCGGTGTCCCGTGACCCAGCCCTTGTGTGTGGTGGGTAGGACCTAGTGCGACCTCCTAGTACGTGACTCACATAGTCGACGATGTGGGTAATGTCGGAATGGATGGCTTGGGCTCCCTTGATTTCGTCAAGTGGAGACAATTGTTGATAATAAATGAATAATGAAAAATCTACCTTTTTAACTCAAATATGTCTCCAAGATGATCAACACCTGCATCTATAACAATCATGGAATGGTGGGCGGTGTTGGTAGTGAGGTAGTGGTTGTGTTTTGGGTTGTCTTTGGAGGTTTTGCTAGTGGTTTCACTTGTTGTACGTTGGGTTGAGTACCTTTGGGTTTGCACTTACTATCACGAGTGAGAGTGTTGGTTCACCTTGTTATTTTGGTGATTGAGTGTGCTTCTGTGCCTTGGGTTCTCCTCTCTCCCTATCCGTGTGAGGACACTTAGGCACACATTCTCGTGTGTGCACTTGGTAGTAGTTAATAGTTTTCCTGCTGAGCCGTGGAATGCTCAGACCCTCTTTCTTTTCTCTTTTTAGTCTGTTTGTAGGGTGCTGTTCGTTAGTAGACCTTGGAGTCTGGCCAGCTGTTGGGTCCCTCTGGAGATTGTAGCTTTGGTTCTCTCCTGGACCTCCTGGGTACTTGTTTGTACAGCTTTTCAGTTCGGTTGTTTTAGTAGGTAGCTGTTGTACTCCCCGTTCCCTCTTTCTTTTAGTTGATAAATTGTAATGAATTCAGTAGATGTACATTCTTACTCTTTTCTGTATCATTTATAATGTCTACTGATTGTGATGGATAACAATGATTAATACCCTCCTTTTTACATATGTCTTTCAAAAAAAAATATGCTTGAAATGTTTTTGTTAAAATCGAGGGGTGTTACAATCTCGCTATGAAGTGCGCAATCCGGCATCCAAACATAATGAAATGATCAAGTAGGCGAAGGGCAAACTGGCTATAGATCTTGACTGTTGCCGGAAGCGGGTGATCGTCTGCCAGATAAGTAGCCCAAAATCAATCTTTTTCTTCTCCAACATCTCATAACATAACTGGACCACATCATATTTAGGCACCTTCTCCGATCCTCCAGGATAGATATTATAATGAACAATTTTGTTCATTATAGCATATTTAGGCTGAAGCATTCCCTGTGTTAACCTTCCATTCCTCCGATACAGCCCAACTTCCGTACATACAATCTATGCCAAAGCAACTCCAGTAGGTGAAATATAACCGTCTTTGGGGTATGCAACATCCTCCGGAATCAGCCTCGTACAACCAATGAAACACGTAATGAGGTCCAGTGTACACATCACTGTCTTTCCTTTTACTTTCGCCTTCACCACCATTGTCTCTCCATCCTGTTCCGCTATTTGATAAAATGTCCTCACAAAAGTAGGAATATACCCCTCGCGAGCACATCAAAGATAATAATTATTCAATGTATTACAACTATGTAGTAGTGGTAAGACAAGGATCGAACACGAGGAAAGTAAAGGGTTTCGATGATTGAATCACTATTTTTCTACTTAAGTTCTGAAACAGGTTTTGAGTTTGATTTGTGAATTTTGTAATGAAAAGAATTGAAAGCAAAACTAAGTTAAGTCTTTTGATTTAAAGAATACCCAGGGCTTTCATGTCACTTCATCACCACATGTTCTAGAATTCGATAAAAATGCAGTCTTGGTTGGAAAATCTCAGCATCCAATATATTGCAAATCTATTGGTTGCGAGAGGAAGATAACTACTTTGCCGAATAGTATGAACTATTGCCGCAAGTACGAGCCGTCTTAATAGTATGACCCATCTCAATGGCACGGATTGTCTAAGAGCACGTCCCATCACACGATGTATAGATTATCATACTCAAACTAGGTAGATCCATAAAATCCATATTGTATAGAATCATAATTGAAGTACAAAGCAACAATCACACAAGGTAGATCTATTGAAAAATATACATTCAATGAAGGAATATGTCTATACATACAATATTTCCAACACAAAGACAATAAAAATCACCTAGAACAAGGGATCCGAAGTTACAACGATTACCCAGGGCAAGGAAGCTTAACCGGCCATAGAGAGCATGATATCCATAGAGAAGATTGAGTTTGAAGGAGAGGATTCCATTGAAAATCTATCACAAAGACAATGGAAAGCTCTCTATCTCCCTCCTAAGGTTGTAGCCTTCACAATATGATTACAAGTCAAAAGATATCCCTAATACACACTAATCTCTTCTATTTATACCTAAGACTATTCAGAATCCCTCAATTACCCTTAATGAGGGGTATAGATGTCCTTTAGATGGCTTGAAACATAAAACTCTCGATGCTTCGATCTGTCACCTATGCAACAGCGCTACTGGTTGCGTTGATTTTGGGCATAACCGGTTGCAGTTCTTCCTTTAATGATTCTTTCTGGCAAAGCGCTACCGGTTACGGTTGAAAGCGTAACCGGTTGCGTTACTCGTGGTAGTTTCTGCAAATCTGCAATCTGCAAGTGTTTCTTCCTCTGCGCTACTGGTTGCTCTATAAATAGGCGTAACCGGTTGCACTATCTGCTATGTTAATTCCTCCTCTTGCTCCTTGAAGCTCCAACTTGCATCTTTAACACTCAAGCATGGTTCTCATCATTGAATTGATCATCCTCAAGGGTCTAAGGTCAATCATTAACCCCTTTCAAGTCTCGGAATCTCCAAAATGGTCCAAAACACCTATGATAACTCATTTCAATCTCAAGGCCTGCAATTCTACTTAACTCCCAAAACACTACAAGATTTACTAAATACTAGCTTTAGGACCGACAATATGTATAGTTAAGACATATAAATAGGTATGTTAGCATACCTATCAACCAACAAGGGACACGCAATGCGGTAATGCCCTGGTTGATTGCAACGGTGGCAAACAACTTCCTGCCTGGTAGAGAGTCTAGGACTTACAACACTGGCATGTGAGCCCTGTCCCCTAGAGAAACGGGAACGCTCACGCTGCCTCTTCCTCCCAAAGCTATCAGAAGAAGAACTGGATCCCGACACCTGCCTCCTCAGTTTCCAAACATGAACCTCTTTGAGAGCCTCTTTCTTCGACTCAATCGTTCTGGCACATTCCACCATATCCGCAAAGTTCCTAATCCTTTGTGTAACACCCTGAAAATTTAAACCATTTTTTTGAAAGATAAGGCATAGAGCAACATTAGTAAAAGTCTACCAATCACCATCCACCCAAACCATCAAATAGTTCCACTAGTCCATCACACACACACACATGAGTTTAAAAGACAAATACAAATGGGTGTTTACGTTACAACATTTCCAAAGCGACAAAATAAAATATGGTAAATAAAATAACCCAAGGCTTGACAATGCTCCATGCCATCCAAATGCTTGAACCTCATCAAGCTAAGTAGCCAATTCCTTCCCTATAAAAATAGAGGGTTAGGAGAACGCCTAGTAGGAAAACTTAAACAAATGATTCATATGATTGCAATGTAAGTGAGAACACAATGTGAGATGCATGCATAGAAGTAGGCTCAATATGAAGTGTGACAACCGAAGGAGAAAGGGGAAATTATCATCATTTCTATTCCAAGACTTTCCATATAATTCCAAGGTATTCCAAAGTGTGATTTCATTATTTCAATACGTGTTCCATTACAAGATTCTAACTAATCCAATGTTGTTCCAATGTTATTCAAGTGTACCAAGATCACCACAAAGGTAACCACATGAGTTCCAAGGCTAGTTTCGCATCGGGGCTCGTCAACCCATTATTGTGTAGTTCCTATTTCCCCCGACTCACTGGGAAGGTCCAGTCAAACCTCCATTGCGCAATATCGTATGCCACTCTACATTAGTGACCCAAGGTAAGCAACCCGAATCCATATGCACTCAAGTGTATCCAAACCTCCTATAGAGTATCAAGGCCAATTCACAATTCCCACATTCCACATTTAGGTGTTCCAAGGCCAATTATCATAATTTTCCACATTCCATGTTTTAGTGTTCTAAGGCCAAGTATCAAATTTTCATTTAAAACATAGGGTCTCGCATGTCAATTTGATAAGCATGATATGAATTTCACAAATTTAGAGTCAATTACCATTTTCTCCAAATTTGACTAATTAGGGTTTTCAACAATTTTGGGGCTTTCAATACCAAGTGGCAATTTCATGAAATTGAACCCATAGGGACCTCAAATACACAACAATCACTACTCTTACCAAAGGAAATCGACAATCCAATATCAAACGTAAGTCTAGACAAACATCGCACATGTTTTTCTCAAATTGATTTAGGGAAAACTAAAAGACAACACAAATGAATACATAAGCTTAAGAATCCCTACCTTGAGATGATGTTTACTTACACCCTTTAAGAAAGCTCAACGCACCAAGGGAAGAAAATACCACCAATGCGAAGCTTGCACGGAGCTCTACGGCGTTAATTCTTCACAAATCCTCCAAAAACCTTCTTAGATGCTTCAAAAACAAGAGAGTAGGGAGAGCTAGGGTTTTGAGAGAGTTTGGGGGAGGTAGAGAGAAAAAAGTCTGGTGGGAATGAGCTCCCACGACCTAATATGTGTATATATAGGACCCCACTCGAAAAGACAAGAATACCCTTAATGATGCTGTCCAGACAATAGTTGCACCGGTGCAACGATTTCCTGCATCGGTGCAACCTTTGATCAGTGTCCAAAATTAACCTTGTGCACCGGTGCAGACCAATCCTGCACCGATGCAAACCCCTCCTGCACCGGTGCAAGCCAAAGCTGCACCGATGCAAACTTGCATCAGAATGAGCAGAATGTTTCCAACCTCCCATGCACCGGTGCAGCACTACTTTGCACCGATGCACCTGAAGCCCAAACCAACAGAAAGTCCCTATATCGGTTCTGTACTGGTGCAGGACCATTTCTAAGCCTTTGCAACAATGCATTATTGTAACACTCCTCGATTTTTAATGAAAATATTTCAAGCATATTTTTTTGAAAGACATGTATAAAAAGGAGGGTGTTAATCATTGTTATCCATCATAATCAGTAGAAGATTCATTACATTACAAATGATACAGAAAAGAGTAAGAATGTACATCTACTGAATTTATTACAATTGGTTAACGGAAAGAAAAGAGGAAAGGAAGTACAACAACTATCTACTACAACTGTCAAGGAGAACACAACTACAATGGTACTACAACCTGAGCCGAACTGAAGTACCAAGTGCAAAGAGAGCCAAGGTTGCAGCTCCAAAGGAACCAGCTACTAGCACGAGCTCCAAGTCCCCCTGCAAGAGAGACCCTGTAGTACAATCCTGGAAAAGAGAGAGAAAGGAGTGTCTGAGCATTTCACGGCTCAGCAGGAAAACTATTAACTACTACCAAGTGCACACACGTGAATGTGTGCCTAAGTGTCCTCACAAGGTTAGAGAGAGAGGAGAACCCAAAGTACAGAAGTACACTCAACCACCTAAACGATATGGTAAACCAACACTCTCTCTAGTGATAGTAAGTGCAACCCAAAGTCAACCAACCCAACGCATGACAAGTAAGACAACCAACAAACCCCAAAGTAACCCAAGCACAACCAACCTTACTACCAACACCACCCATCACCCCAATATTGTTATAGATTCAGGTGTTGTCTATTTTGGAGACATATTTGAGTTAAATGGGTAGATTTTCACAATTGTCTCCACTTATCGAACAAAAGAGCCCAAGCCATCCATTCCGACTTTTCCCACATCGTCGACTATGTGAGTCACGTACTAGGAGGTCGCACTAGGTCCTACCTACCACATACAAGGGCTAGGTCACGGGACACCGCAGTCGTCTCGGCCAACAGCCCCCTTGGCGATACAAAGAGGTGGCACAAGACTATCATCGAGCCCTCAACACGACTATTCCCACTTGGCGGCTCAAGGGGTCACGACGGGCATCACACATGAAAAACATCATCCGGGGAGGGCAAACACATCCTTAACCCGGGGTCGTAACGCGGGTAGGGTAAACACATCCTAAACCTGGATGGGTACCATTATCACATAAGTCCTACCACCACACGCAAGGGCTGGGTCTCGGGACATAACTGAACTTGTCCTTACCCATCCACAACACAAGGGCAAGGGTCACGGGACACAGTTCACAATCAATATCAATCTCAAGGGTTGGGGCATGCACTCCTCCCAATCCCTTGAATGGTACCTACGACATCGAACCACCACCACTCTCCTCACATGATCATTAGTATTCCATTAGGTTGGGTTCAAATGAATGATTTAAGATTGCCAAGGAGTGGTCCTCGTAGGATCCATCTCCGTATTCGTTGTTCATTAAGTTCATTGCGTTCATTATTAGGTTCTCAACAATCCAATCGTGTTCCACACCCAAGGGCAACCTACCATCGAGCCAAAGAATCGATACAATAATGTTAAGAGGGAACCCAATGACGCCCAACATCACGACATCCACATTCACCCCAATTATCAACCATCAACACCATGACATCGATTAAGGATCACTACTAACTAAAAGGGATCCTAGCAACTAACCAAACATCACAAGAGCCTCATGATACCCAAGCAACCCAAACTCCTCAAAACACAACCCAAATCTCATTCAAGCATTTCATCGAACACCTTAAGGGTCTAAGTCCTACGAACCTTCAATCAACGTATCAATCACTCTACGAACCCCAAGCAATTCTCAATTGATCCTACTACGACAATAGAACCCAATTCAAGTCGCCTCAAGCACTATAGACCCAATTACTACGATATGTGAAATCAATACAACACATGACGTGGATTTTGAAATTGAAGGGAATCAATGACGAATAAGAATTCTATAGACATCCACGCACGCACACGAGATAGGAGTTAAGAGTTTACCCACCGGAGAGGTCGCCGGAAAAGATCACCGGAGGAGTTGCCGGAAAACTCCATGACCACCGGAGTGAACCATGCCCACCATTGCGATGCTCTCGAGGTGGTCTACAAGGTTTAGGAAGACGAAAACCTTAGACGAGCAATCCATAAAAACCTAGGGTTTTAGAGAGCGAGAATAACTGACCGAACCATGTATGTCATCGCGGAGAGGAGAGCGTTGCCGTCGACGTTAAACCTTCGCATTTCTTCCGATTTCAACCGGATTGAGAGTTATGGAGGAGAGAAGGGAGAGAGAATGAGAGATGGAGGTAGAGAGAGAGGAAATTAGGGTTTTTGGTTGGAGAAGAAGGTCCCAAATCGTGCCCAATGTATATATAGGACCCCCACATAATTGTACCAAACTACCCCTCATTAAAACCTGGAATCAGTAATTCTGGGCTCCGCGACTGGTCTGCGATTATGGTGTACCGGTCGCCACCTCTCTGACCTCCCGCGACCGGTCGGCGATTATGGTGTACCGGTCTACGCGACCAAAAAAGTGCTGAAGAAAAATGTTGATTTTTCCGAGAGTAGTTTGGTCATAACTTCTTCGTCCGAACTCCGATTGAGACGATTTAAGTTGCGTTGGATTCGTAATCGAATTCTCTACGACTTTCATGAATAAAGATTTTTGATTTGAAGAATGAATCAAATCGATGAATTTCAAACACGATTACAGATTTTCGATTTAATTAAACGAATGGAAATTTATTAAAATTTCTGGAGTGTGACAAGCTACCCTCCTTACAAAAATTTCGTCCTCAAAATTTACCGGAGTAAGGAGATGGAGGATTGAAGCAACGATCTACAAGATAACCCAACGAGAAGTCACGCTCCACCACGCTTACGCTGCGACAGACGCCTCTTCGCCACAAGGATTTAAACGACACACTTCCCACTTCTCCTCAAGAATGCATTAAAATGGAGTTCAGGAAACCTCCTCAATGCACAAACAAACCCGAAGAACATCCCACAACACAAGAGATGACAAGGGAAAACTGAAAATGCATGGAATCATTATCAGTAAAGGCAGAAGCTTCTTAGGAAACGTCGCCCGAATAAGAACAACATGAGTTTTCAACGAAAGAGTAAGTCACCGAGGGCCAAACTGCCCAAATAAAATCCCAGAAAATCCCAAAACATTCACTAACGCGCCACAACATGCTACGAATGAGCCGAAGGAACGAGAATGTGCCGAAGCATCAAGGATACGGAGGGACACACCGCAGATACACCGACACACGGGGGATACACCGGAGACACACGGACACGCCAGGACACACCAAGGACATGCCGACACGCCAAGAACCCGCCAAGAATACGATTCGAATACAAGGATACGGTACCGACACGCGGGTACGGTACGGGTACGATGCCGACACATGGATACGATACGGACACTCCAACCGTTCCAAAATATTTTCCAGAGTTTTACGAAGATCAAAGAAGCGATTTTCAAACACCACTAGGATACCCGCAATGATTTCGTCACCGCAAACGCGCAAAACAAACCCGGGAATAGATTTTCCGAACAAGGTAGCACAATCCAACCGACGTGAGTAAGGACTCAAAGGCAAAACAAACCACGAAGGATGGTCACACGACAATCGTGCCATCCGAATCACCCCAAACAACCACAACACCACCGAAGAATAGAATTTGACACCAAAAGCTCACACACTAACCCACACTCAACCTAGTGTGGTACCGGAATGACTAAGAAGTTTGTTTTGAGATGTGTTGGCCACTCACCTTCTCAAAACAACCCTTCATGTTCATTCCTACACCACATGACACGGACTACGCACACCGGTCATGTCAAGCATCACCACAAACCAAGTCGGTGCAGTCGACTTCAAAGGGACACACTTATTCTATTCCAACACTCGCAACACAGCTGTACAACACAAACGTGACTTCATCTCACCAATCACACCAACCACAAACCAACCCCATAACACACTCGCAAATAAAATCCAATCGACAACCACATTGCCGAACAGGAGTGTCCGAACACAAAGGACACGGCGAGCAAGAAGCTACACCAATTCAGATTTACAAAGCGACACAGCCGGCAAGAAACAAGCGTAAGATCAACATGCCGACACAAGAGAGTGCGAAGTATGGGATTGCAATTCCAAGAAACAGGAATCCGCCATGTGGGAGAACTCCCACACGAGAGACGAGTAACGCACTACTAATTCGCAAGTGCCAAGACTTAGAGTATTTCGGGAATCATCGAGAGGTATATAGCAAAAGATGGTCACAACATCGAGAGTCTCAGAACGAGGAATTAGAAGATTTTCCCACAACAAGTAGTTTCAAGAACACCAAACCCACCAAGGCAACTCCAAACAAGCGCGAGAGCACTAAGCAAAGAGTAGGAATGGTCAACACCAGTTCATTACTAAGCACGAGAATACATCGCAATCGAGTCCAGGAAAGTAAGATATACTCAGACGACATCGCCAATGAAGGATGGCTAGGCACCATCACTACTCCACTATCAACCACAAGCCAGAAAACTAGTCGCACCACAAAAAAATCCCTTGCCAACGCAAGCCAAAACCAAGGAAGCAGCACAAACTCATCATCCTAAACTTAATTCTCAATCTTTGAAATCCAATAATAATCACTCCTCGAACCATTTACTACGAAGGCCTCAAGTACACCACTGCCCTATCTTTCCAAGCACATTCGTCTAAACATCCTTCCACAATCACAACAACCCAAACATGCACATCACCCTCAAACAGCAACTCAAACTCAAAATCACATCCGATTTTCTAAACCACCAAATGTCATCACCAAGGAACTTAAGGAACACTCCAAAGAAATCCACAAGACATCTAAGTCTCCAAGTGACACCACAAACTCAATTACCAAGCAATACCAAAATCTTACTCATCAGGTTAAAACCATTAACCGGTACTTCCAAGAAAACTCCAAGACCACTTCGAAGAACCTACAAGATAACTCCAAGCACATCACACTCTAAGTCGCAAGTGATACCATGACCTCAATCACCAACTTAGAATCCCCGACCAACATGGCCACAAAACCCAAGAATCACTTCGAAGGAATCCACAAGGGAACTCTACGCACCCTATCGCTTCGAACCTTAAAAGAAAACTAAAATCCCAATTTCATAACTCACTCAAGGCACAATCGATCCCAGGCCATACCTCACGGAGCCAACACCAAAATGAACCAAACACAAGTCTAAATCCACAATCTTCACAATCATAATAAACAACCACGAACTCCACAACACATTGCTATAGAATGACCCCAAGTCACCATCGCCTTCTATTCCTCTCACAAGATTACCACTATCCGAACTCATATCTACCATCTCAACCAACCAAGAGAAGTCACCGCTTCAAGGCACTCAACCTAACATTCATCCTTCAACAACCTTAAACCCAACGAGGATTAGCACTAGGAGTAGGGAGGAAGACCCAAACACTAAGGATTTCCACCCATCGACAAAACACCAAGTCTACCTCCTAAATGAAACAGGAATCCAGCAATCAAGCGAACAAGCAAGAGTACATCGCGGAAGATTTCAACCAATCAACTATGATCAATCACCGGAGATTCACTACACCAAACCATCGAGACTAAGACTTTGCCTCTAATCAACATGCCAAGAATCTCAAAGAAGGATTCAATAACCACACACTCGACCTCCAATGGACTGGGGGTGCCCAACGACCAAGGAGTGAGCAAGAATAGATAAACCAACATCAAGGATGGAGTGGTTCTCAAAGGCACACCGGAACGATCATAGTGCAAGTAATGACCCTAAGAACCCATGGAGACTAGGTGTCTCCCCACGGTCCAAAGGTATTCAAACCGAAAGCTCTGATACCAACTGTAACACCCCTCGATTTTTAATGAAAATATTTCAAGCATATTTTTTTGAAAGACATGTATAAAAAGGAGGGTGTTAATCATTGTTATCCATCACAATCAGTAGAAGATTCATTACATTACAAATGATATAGAAAAGAGTAAAAATGTACATCTACTAAATTTATTACAATTGGTTAACGGAAATAAAAGAGGAAAGGAAGTACAACAACTATCTACTACAACTGTCAAGGAGAACACAACTACAATGGTACTACAACCTGAGCCGAACTAAAGTACCAAGTGCAAAGAGAGACAAGGCTGCAGCTCCAAAGGAACCAGCTACTAGCACGATCTCCAAGTCCCCCTGTAAGAGAGACCCTGCAGTACAATCCTAGAAAAGAGAGAGAAAGGAGGGTCTCAGCATTCCACGCCTCAGCAGGAAAACTATTAACTACTACCAATTGCACACACGTGAATGTGTGCCTAAGTGTCCTCACAAGGTTAGAGAGAGAGGAGAACCCAAAGTACAGAAGTACACTCAACCACCTAAACGATATGGTAAACCAACACTCTCTCTAGTGATAGTAAGTGCAACCCAAAGTCAATCAACCCAACGCATGTCAAGTAAGACAACCAACAAACCCCAAAGTAACCCAAGCACAACCAACCTCACTACCAACACCACCCATCACCTCAATATTGTTATAGATTCAGGTGTTGTCTATTTTGGAGACATATTTGAGTTAAAGGGGTAGATTTTCTATTATTCATTTATTATCAACAATTGTCTCCACTTATCGAAACAAGGGAGCCCAAGCCATCCATTCCGAATTTTCCCACATCGTCGACTATGTGAGTCATGTACTAGGAGGTCGCACTAGGTCCTAACTACCATATACAAGGGCTAGGTCACGGGACACCACAGTCGTCTCGGCCAACATCCCCCTTGGCGACACAAAGAGGTGGCACAAGACTATCATCGAGCCCTCAACACGACTATTCCCACTTGGAGGCTCAAGGGGTCACGACGGGCATCACACACGAAAAACATCATCCGGGGAGGGCAAACACATCCTTAACCCGGGGTCGTAACGCGGGTAGGGCAAACACATCCTAAACCTGGATGGGTACCATTATCACATAAGTCCTACCACCACACGCAAGGGCTGGGTCTCGGGACATAACCGAACTTTTTCTTACCCATCCACAACATAAGGGCAAGGGTCACGGGACACAGTTCACAATCAATATCAATCTCAAGGGTTGGGGCATGCACTCCTCCCAATCCCTTGAATGGTACCCTCCCTATGACATCGAACCACCACCACTCTCCTCACATGATCATTAGTATTCCATTAGGTTG
>NMUG010004755.1:0-13600 GCA_002855965.1 Monotropa hypopitys | reverse complement strand
TAATTCAAGCAATATTCACAACACCAAACAATTTAAAATACAACACTTGAAAATATAATTGAAATAACATTATCAACTCATACCAAATTTTCTTTTATTATAACTGAAACAACATTGATAATACTTCACAATACATAAAACAACTTAATCAATATTTCCTCCAAATTCATTGTCTGGCACATTTACTCTTCCACCCATTATTTCATACCACAAATTAATACGTAATGCATAAGAATCAGCCCATCCTCTAGCTTCAATTGATGCATATTGCAACTATCACATTGGTATTGGTGGTACAGGGTAATGAGGATGTAAAAATACTTGGACGGAATGTTGTCTGACACGTACAATGGCTATCACTCGGTGATCTTGTACTGAAACGGGTGGAGACCTCAATGGCAAGTGAGTAAAACAATTTGAAGCGATCTCGTCGAATGTATGCAGTACGAGATTATATTTTGATGCGATGACCACCCCCAAACTCATACAATCCATCCAATGTGATGTTGGTGCCGTAAGATGAAACCAACATAGGGAATCTAGCAGACAGTTCGCCCAACCAGTACTTGGATAAATAACATCATACAGATCTTTGTATTGTTGGATTTCTTCAATAAGATCCATCCTCACTTGTCCCCAACCATCTTCACCATACCCAACTAGTGCTGCTATTGTCCTAAATCCACAATGACCGTCAGTCTCCACGTCAATAGTGTGCGTAATATAATGTCTATACGCCTCAGGTAATTGCTGGATGTAGGTTTTACTCTCAGATTGTACCGATTCGTCCACACGTTTGCCTTTTCCTCTCACTTGCGATGTTGCCCCCTTAGATCGTGAAGTACATGCGTCCAAAAAAGAAGGTATACGACGTTTACTCTGTTCATCTCTTCCTGTTGGTCGACCTTTATGTTCTGTGTTGTAGGCCGGTGCTCGAATTGTACTATGAGATGGATCTGTCATATCAATAAATTTATCTATCACGTGCTCTCGCATAATTGGATCCATCTCTTGCAGTCTCTCAAAAATCTGAAATATTTTGTCTTGTTGTGATTCGTCCTCCGTAAGTTCATGTGTATGCATAGACAAAGTACTCCAATGAGAGTGGATATTTCCTAATGGAATTGGAATAGGAATGAAAATGTAAAATGCAAGATCGTGCACACACGGCAATTCATGTGTTATTTTGATTGCACAGTCACAGTTGCCAGCAATCGTAGGATCGGCGCTAGAAGCATATTCCAATTGTTGATGGATAAACTCCATTGCTTCTAATGAAATACGACATCTTACCTCGTTGAAAATGTCATCATGTAAGTGTTTGTGGCGAGGAATGTTCACAGATTTCTCGAATGACTTCTTCAGCCCACCAAATTGATTTTTCAACATTTTATGAATTTTATCGAAAGAAATTTGGAGCGATGACATAGTACTCCCAAGTACAACTTCTGTCTCGCATGTGCTGATTCAGCCCTGTAATAAAGCAATATACAAGTTTAAATACACAATTATAGAAATTAAAATAATAAAAATTTTGTTTGTAAAGTGATTTATTATACCTTTGGCTTGAATTGCTGCCGATGTGCATACATGTATCTATCCATGCGGTTACAAATCGCTCCTTTTATGGCATTAACCATGTATTCCATAAGTATTCCATGACATTAGGATATGAACTGAACTCCTCACACATTGCATGTTATTTCTGTTTATAGGACGATACCGTCGATGAAATGATGAGCGAGTGACATGACACAGAGAAACTATTCCACAGAGGACCAAGCATAGGGCTACAGTTCTTCATTACATTCTGGTTTATATGCCAAATACAAAGAATGCTTCGTGCAGTGGGAAAACATGTTTCAATGGCTTTAAGAAGTGCCAAATCCCTATCAGAAACGAATACTGTTGGCAACACTCCTCCTTTTTTATCCATCATCTTCTTTAAGCTACCCAAAGCCCATGTCAGTCATTCTGCCCTCTCATTACTAAGATATGCAAACATAAGCGAGTATGTTTGCATTGTGGATGTGATACCAACAACCTCTAATAATGGAATTCGATACTCATTCGTCTTGTACGTGGCATCAATAATCAATACGGTCGGAAAATTAACATATAGCTCTAGGCTCATCGGATGCACCCAAAGAATATCTGTGATTTCATTGGTGTTTGGATTTGTGAGATATTCATGTAGGTATCCTTTCTTGATTAATTGTGATAAAACATACTGAATAGCATTTAGACCCTCTCGTTTGGTTGTTTTGTTTTCGAGGATGGCATTATAGATGCTCTTGATTCCAGTACTATTGGATGAGTCTCTTTCCTTCAAGATACTAAGAATTTCCCTAGGGTAGTGCTATTGGCCATGTCAATCACAATTTTTTTCTCTTCTGGTTTTAGCCTGGATGGGTACTCGTGGCCATCAAAGTATTCTGCTGGTTCATGGTTGTGAAACCACAGAAAACCTTGACACCCCACATCACACCATCTGGAGGAAGTGGTATACCTCTTAACTCGAACGGGCAATTGCACTTTCTTGTTCCAGTGTTCCTTTGCAAGGGTTCCCCTTCAAGTAGATACCATGGTTGTTTGTATTTTCCTCCTCTTTCACAACTCAGAACACACCTAAGGAGCCTGTTTCCTTTTAAATGAGTAGAATTTTTTATCACAAGCACAATACCATTATTACGACCAATCATCCGAACCCAAGCTAACATATCATCTCTACTATGAAAAATCTGTTACAAAATTAAGACGATCATAAGAACACACACATTTGTAATGAAATACTTCAAACAAATTAGTAATATTTCAATACACATTAGTAACTAACCTCGTCGGTGGTAAACTCGGGTGTATAATCGCGACCATTGTATGAGACACTCTCTGCACTAGGAATACTTTTATCGAGTGAATAACTATCTGAAATTGAATCGTTGTAGTGAGCCATAATACTTGTTAGAACTCAACTCAACAGATTCAATCTGATTTTGGGTAGTGGTTTGTGTGTACTTGATATCCTTTGGGAGCATACTTATATAGCACTAGTAAGAAAACACAAAATGCTCTCATTGGTCCATACTACTTCACTAGGATTGCTCACATGTAATAATAAACTTATTTTATTAAACAAACACAAATTGATATCATTGGTCTGTAGTAGTTCACTAGGATTGCTGACATGTCAATTTCTCTCTTTCATAAAAGAAACACAAAGTGCTCTCATTGGTTCATACCACTTCACTAGGATTGCTGACATGTCACAACTACTCTCTTTCATAAAAGAAACACAAAGTGCTCTCATTGGTCCATATCACTTCACTAGGATTGCTATTCCCCCCCCAAATCTAAATATTTATATTTAGATATTTTTCTCGATATATATATATATATATATGTAATATATTGATGAACCAATTCCTGGAACAGCTCGCTCCGCACGTCCAGCCCAAATCCTTCTCCAAAGAATCTCGATTTCTTGCAAAGGGGGAACGATCTGAAGACACAAGAGGGGGTGGTGTCCTCAAATTGCCTCCGACGATCAAGTCAATAACAATTGCGTGGTAGAGAGAATAATCCAAGAATCGAGAGAACAAAAGAGATGAGATAATAATTGTGTACCTGTAATTTTTGTGAACTCTTCCTTATATACTCCAGTGGCTCAATCTTGGAAACCCTAGCCCCTGCGCCCGATTCTTACAGGAGCGTACTGGCAGTTTCCTTAAATATCTCCCCCATGTATGGCAACGTTCCCCTTGATGCGCCGTATCCCGTGACTTTAAGAGATTACGCATCGAATAGGTATACGCTTGCCTTACGAGGGGATATATCGAACCATTCCTCATAATACATAAGCGATCGACCGTTGTAAAGTCCTCATGGCCGGACTGCTCTGTTATCCTTGACTCGAAGGGTGCCGAGCCCCTAACCACGAACAATGACCGAGCTGATATTTAGGCTGACCTGTGCACATGTCACAGGGCTGAGCTCGTACCTTATTATCCGTATCAGGTACTCCCCTGTTTCCGAGCTTCTGCTCAGCTCAGAGGTCGGGAACAATTGATCGTTTCTCTGACGGTTAACGTACCTCGTAACGCACGTGCATTAAATGGCAGTGGCCACGTGTCTTTCATCCGAGTTCCTGCGCCATTCCAACCGAGGGTTTCCAACCGACGGTTCCTCCCCTACTTCTTTATGCCATCCTTAGTGTGTTGCTTCTCTCTCTGCTGTTACCTCAACTTCCCGTGGTTTTCATCTCTACCTCTCATTTTAGGTACGTTAGCTTTCCTCATTCGCTTCACATACAGTGGAATCGCGAACTTAAACATGGCGAGTTCGAGTGCTAGGGTCCCCCGTGAGTCTATGTCAGGGGATGTCGACACAGACCTAGACGTTGCCCCCCTTCTGTGACGTGAAGGTGTTAGGGCCTTGACCCAGGGGAACGAGCCTATAGAGGCTCGCCCTGTTAGAAATCGTCGGCCAGAGGATGAATTTGCGGCCTGGAATTATGAATCTTCCCTATCGGCTTCTGACTTGGAGCTGATTAGGGACAGGTACGACATTCCGGACAACATACAACTCCGCCTCCCCCGTATGGGTGAAAGTGCCTGCTCCAGCACTCCCGACGAGGCGTGTATTTATTTGGGGGACTTGGAAGGGGGATTACGGATTCCCATTCCTCCCGTGGCCAGGGAGATTTTGGCCCATTTTTGGCTTGCTCCGGGGCAACTGACCCCTAACGCCTGGAGAACACTCATTGGCTGTGTCGTTTTATGGAGCGCCTCTTCTGGAGGCAAGTCTTCGTTGTCTTTGAGGGGTTTCCTCCACCTTTTCAACTTGAAGGAGAGCCCGATGACCTGTGGATGGTGGTACTTTTCTAAGAGAGACAAGGGAGAGGACCTGGTCAAAGAACTCCCTTCATCCAATAAGTCGTGGAAAGACAAGTTTTTCTTTGTGGGTGGACCAGATTGGGAGTTTTTCCCTTGGGAGGAGAAAAAGAGCAACCCCATCTGCGGACATTGGGGTTTCCCCTCTACTGAAAGTGAGCCTTCATCCTTATTAAATTTGCATTTTCACTGGGTGCATTTTAATGTGCTCAGTTCTGACCTCTTTGTTTTAACACGTCAGGTCGGGAACGCATAAACGTATCCGCGAGGAGGAAAGAAGAAGTGACCAGGGCGCGAGGTCATCCCATCCATAAATATTCTCTTCTTGTTTCTTCAGAGTATTTGGCTAACCATCTCTTGGGTCCAGAGGTCGGCAACAAAGCACTCGCTTTGGAAAGAGGTAACGATCATTCAGGAAATGTACCCGGCTATCTCGTGCTCTCCTTTTGTCTTGATCGTTTCAACCTTTCTTTTGCAGATATGTCGAGGCAGCAGGAGCCAGTCGCTTCGAAGACCTCTCGACGTCCTTTGAAGAGGAGGATAGGAGATGACGAGGAGGGAGCTGATGCCGCAGCTTTGCTTGGTAAGGCAACTCCCCAAAAAGGAGTCGTCATTAGGGAGGGTGCCTCTCCTTCCAAGAAAACCCCTGCGGCTCTGAGCAAGGCTCAAGGAAAAAAGCCTGTGGATGCATTACTCCCTCCATCCGCTTCTACCGCCCCGCCGACCCGTACTGAGGTCGGGGGTAATGAGTCCCTGCGTCAGCATGATGACGGTCTTTCCGGTCTTATCGATCCGGACGTGACCATGAAGAAAATGAGACATTTTTCACAGCCGGCAGACATAAGGGTCATGTCCCTCACTGACCCCACTGACCTCTATAAGGCTAGTTTGTTTGATCTCGGAAAGGTATGGGGCCTCTGCATCGTGTTTCTCATTACTTCAATTTTTTCGCCGTTTTCTGTTATCCTGACATGCTTTACTTCTCGTGCACATACCATAATCAGGGTGGAATGTTTGGGGAAACAGATGACAATTCTTTCCAATGAAAAGGCTGAGCTAGAGACAGCCAACCGAGGCTTGACTGCCGATAACATCTCTTTGTCTAGAGACCTCAGCAAGCTTCAGCACTCCCAGGAAGCATCTGATGCGCTCATTGGAGAACTGACTGTTGCTCAGGACACTGCCGTATCCGGCTTGTTCGCGGCTAATCAGCTGTTGGAAAAAGCCAATGATGAGCTGAAGCTCAGCAAAGAAACTTCTGAGCGGTTAGAAGCCGCGGCTAAGGATTGGGAGAATAAGTTCCTATCCCTTGAAGCCAGGCAGCCCGAGGTCCCTTCATCGAGCCGTGACCAAATTATTGAAGAGTACCTGGCGTCTGAGGCATTCTCGCAGAGGAGAAACGAGATAGCAACAGAAATGGCCACGTCGCTGGTCAAATCAGACAACTTTCACCGGAGGATTCATCATTATTTTAATAAAGGTATCGAGACGATGAAGGAGGCCGTTTCCCTCCACTATCCTGATGTGGATCTGTCGTATTTTGAGCCAATGGTTGACGACATGGGGGTTGACGTCCGTGCCCTAGGTGCTCATGGAGGCGACCTGGCTAGGGATGCTCCAACTACCGATGAATTTGCTGATGGTGAGGAGGAGAAAAATAGGGAAAATGTCCAGGTCGGCGATGCACATACTATAGGGTCTTCTAATGTATGGGGGAACCTTGCTCATGTTGATGAGATGGTGGACATCGCCATGATCCTTAACAGCTCGAGTGCACAAATGGATCAGGAAGATGCTGGAATTCACCCTGATACTTTAGTCATTGACTAGGGCCCCTCTTTATGATAGTTTTCAATCGTGTATTAAGACTTCTTGCGTCCAGATTTGGTTATCTTCATCCAGACTTTGGAAATTTTGTTTTTGACTTTTGATTGTCTGCGTTTGGGAAGACTTTTTCTTGCTGCAATATAATATGATATTGATCTCCTCCACCAGTGATGTGCTCAAATATTTTGGGCCTATCCACTTGTTGCTGCTTTTCGTGATTGATTGTGGAATCTAGGCTGAGCTGTGTTTTAGCACAATTTCATGATTCGGCGTTTTATTGCTGGCCTTAGCCAAGCGCTAAGCTGGGCCGTAGCTTACCAGCCGAGTTGTGCCTTAGCACAATTTCACGCCTTAGCGTTTTATTCCTGGCCTTAGCGAGATGCTCAGCTGGGTCGTAGCTTACCAGCTGAGCTGTGCCTTAGCACAATTTCACGCCTTAGTGTTTTATTGCTGGCCTTAGCCAGATGCTCAGCTGGGTCGTAGCTTACCAGCTGAGCTGTGCCTTAGCACAACTTCACGCCTTAGCGTTTTTTTGCTGGCCTTAACCAGGTGCTTAGCTGGACCGTAGCTTACTAGCTGAGCTGTGCCTTAGCACAATTTCATACCTTAGCATTTTATTGCTGGCCTTAGCCAGGTGCTCAGCTGGGCCGTAGCTTACCAGCTGAGTTGTGCCTTAGTACAATTTCACGCCTTAACATTTTATTGTTGGCCTTAGCCAGGTGCTCAGCAAGACCGTAGCTTACCAGCTGAGCTGTGCCTTAGCACAATTTCACACCTTAGCGTTTTATTGCTGGCCTTAGCCAGGTGCTCAGCTGGGCCGTAGCTTACCATCTGAGCTGTGCCTTGTCACAATTTCACGCCTTGGCGTTTTTGTTCAGTCGACAAGCAAACAGGTTAGTTTTGCAGTAGATAACAATTTCATTAGAGACGTTGAAGATATACGTCCCGAAATACATGATAGATACGCTTTGAAAAGACAAGAAAAGAAAAAAATACCAAAAGCCATCAAAACATAACATGTCTTTCATTTATTTATAATAACGTTTGCGGTGTTTGGCATTCCATGGATTTTTCAATTCCTTTCCCCTGAGAGTCGTCAGTCTGTAAGCTCCAGATTTAGAGTTTCTCAGCACCTTGTATGGGCCTTCCCAAGTAGGCTGTAGTTGTTTGACTTTCCTCCTCGTGGGATCAGCTTTCCTGAGTACTAGGTCTCCGGGATGGAAGGATCTCGGCCGGACCTTACTGTCGTGATACTTGTCCATTCGTTGCTGGTAGATGGTGTTCCTGGCGGCAGTCATATCTGTGGTAACCAAACCAAACATGGGCCGATGGGCCGGGTAATCGGAGCTAGCCCGTTGGGGGCAGGCCCATTGGGACTGGAACGGGTTGGTCGGACCAACTGGAGGGCCGTTGGCCCAGCACTATGCCGGGAGGAGTGTCGTGGGTTAGCCCGGCTGACTAACCCGCACATCGGGCCTTTTCGGTCAGGACATGACAGGGTCGTCCCGACCCAGCAACTCTGCCGGAGGCAAATATCTATCCGGATCACAACTAGCAAGAGCACGACACGGCACGTCCGGGCGATTCATGCCTTGCCAGGGTTTACCGGATCAATGCTCTTACCGGACGACCGTTGTTTGGATAACCCAATAAGGAAATCTGGATAAATCCCGGATATTGCGGCGGAATATCCGGGACGGTTACCGCAAATCGCGCCGGACTAAGGGCGATGAGAGCAGCTTATAAATATCATGCATTGCAGAACGGGTAAGGGGTTACTCACTTTGATTTCCAGCAGCTACTATCTCTAAAAATCGCTCTCAAGCACTCATCTGACTTAGGCATCGGAGAGCCTTTCCGGCATCTGGCGCCGGGCAGTTCTAACACTTTTTCTGTGATCGCAGGAGCCACCAGGCAGTCGATTGGGCTCGGATCTTGGAGGTGCAATTCGGATCGTGGATACAGGAACCCACAATTGGCGACTCTGCTGGGGACTTACAGCGAACACATCCTTGATTCATCACATTCGACTACTGATGGATCCACCCATGACATCCGGACGCAACAGGCCTAATGACTCCCCGCCTGAGGATTTTGTCCTCTTGCCCATCGATGGAACCCCCGCCGCGGTTGCAGAGAATAACCTGGCCAACGGCACAGCTCCTACTCGACCTCAGAAAGATCAGGGTTCCCGAGCCTATATCCGGACCTTAGAAAACCGCATCAACAAAAAGGATGAAATCATACTCGCAATCCAGGAAGATGTGCTCCGCCTGAAGGAAGAGCTCCGAGCGAAGGAGTCCCGGAGGACAAATCGTACGGAAGAAGACCGTGGCAGAAGAAGGTCACGTTCCCCCGATAGAAGAAGGGATTATAGGCGATATCATCCGGAACCCCGGAGGACAGCCATTCGTGCTGATCATTCGGAGCATGAGAGGAGAAGAAAATGGAAGGGTCCGGTTGATCCGGATCGTGACCGGACCCCACAGACTTCTGCCTTGCTTCGCCTCGGAGATCAGTCCAGATCGATGGAATGCTCCACGAGAAATTGGGAGCCAGATTGGACGAGCAGTGGGACGGCCACGCACGAAAGTCAGCTGGCTAGACAGGAAAGAAAACGCAAAGGGAAAGTTGATAACCGGACCACAAAACGGAAGGCTTCGGTCAATTCCAGGTCCCATGCAAGGGACAGGGGTGTCCAGTCCGGGGATCTCCGAGATAAACTGGATGCCAAGCGTGGAAACGACCGTAGCAATGTGAGCCGGGCCGACCAGGTCCATGCACAATTGATATGCTCACCTTTCTGCCCGGAAATCGACGCATACAGAGCACCGAGGGGCTTCTCTGCCCCTAAGTTTAAGAAATATGAGCCTACATCCGATGCATATGTGCACCTGGTACACTTTCGCCAAATGATGTCACTGCATATCACGGAGGATGAGCTCCTCTGCAAGGTCTTCTCTTCCAGCCTGGGGGATCTCGGGCTCATTTGGTTCGATAAACTCTCGGAGCAATCAATTGGCTCGTTCTGGGAATTGTCCCAGGCCTTCCTGGCCCGGTTTGTTACAAGTACAAAGCAGAAGAAAGAAGTGGATGCGTTACTCGCACTCTGGATGGGCAAGGGGGAATCTCTCCGGAAGTACGCAGCTCGGTATTGGGAAGTGTATAATGAAATAGAAGGATGTTCTCCGGGAACCGCAGTTCTCCAAGGGTATCATCAGATTGCTATGTACCCTCCCGACTCGGAAAAAACGGCGTTTATATCACCCCGAGGACTTTATTGCTATCGGATGATGCCTTTCGGTTTAAAAAATGCCGGTGCAACATATCAAAGGATGGTCACTACCATGTTCTGGTCTTACATTGGCCGGACCGTGGAAGCATATATAGACGATATGGTGGTAAAAAGTAAAATGGCCCGGGACCACCTACAAAACCTGCAGGAAATTTTTGACGTACTAAGGGAACACCGGCTCAAACTCAATGCGGAAAAATGTGCCTTCGGTGTTGGCTCTGGTAAATTCTTGGGACATTTGGTCACCAGGAGAGGAATAGAGGCGGATCCAAATCAAATCCGAGCAATCCAGAATCTTCAGGCTCCCCGGATAATAAAAGAAGTCCAGAAGTTGACAGGGATGGCAGCATCATTAAATCGATTCATTAGTCGGTCCTCCGACAAGTGCAGGCCATTCTTCGACCTCATTAAGAAATCAAGCAGGAGAAACTTCCAGTGGACGGAGAAATCCGGACAAGCCCTGGAGGAACTGAAGCAGTACCTCACCGAGACACCATTGCTAACTTCCCCTAAGCAAAACGAGGACCTGTTTCTCTATTTGGCCGTGTCGCAACACTTGGTTAGCTCTATTTTGGTACGGCAAGAAGGGCATAACCATCTTCCGGTCTACTACTCAAGCAAAACTCTACTTGACGCTGAGACCAGATACCTACCCTTGGAGAAACTAGCCCTGACGCTTGTCTCGGCTTCACGGAAATTGGCTCCTTATTTCCAAGCCCACACGATCACCGTTCTGACAGAGTATCCCTTAAAAGTCGTGCTCCGGAAAGCAGATATGTCTAACAGAATCTCAAAGTGGGCTGTGGAATTGGCCAACTTTTCCATCCGGTATCAACCACGGACCGCCATCAAAGCACAAGTGCTCGCAGATTTTGTGGCAGAATTCTCACCAAGGCCTATTGAACTAGACCATGCACCTATCCGGCACGAAGCAGTATCAATCCCGAAAGAATTCCCCGGATGGAAGCTTTATGTCGACGGAGCATCTAACAGCAGGGGATCCGGAGCAGGAATTATGGTTCAGTCACCAGACGGAATAGTTCATGAGCACGCAATCCATCTGGACTTTTCAACATCAAATAACGAAGCAGAATATGAAGCCTTGCTGGCAGGGCTAAGGATGTCACTAGGTTTGGGAATAACAGACCTCAAGGCTTATAGTGATTCGCAGCTTGTGGTCAATCAGATGACCGGGGAGTACGAGGCTCGGGACGACAGAATGGGCCGATACGTTCAGCAGGCCAGGGAACTGGAAGGGAATTTTAACAAATTCACCCTCCTCCAAATAGGCAGGGAACATAATGCACACGCTGACGTATTGGCCGGATTAGCCTCAGTCTGCGAGTCGGAGAACCCCCGTACCGTAACCGTAGGGATATTGCAACAACCCAGCATTGATCCGGGGGAACGGAGGGAGGTCCTCAACATTAACTTGGGTCCGAGCTGGATGGATCCGATCGTGGCCTTCCTAAAAGATGATACCCTCCCAGCAGACAAAAGACTTTCTCATCAGATTGAACACAAGGTTGCACGCTATTGGCTTTCACCCGATCATAAGTTGTACAAACGATCGTTTTCCGGACCGTACCTATTCTGTGTTCACCCGAGCCTGGTTTCATCCGTCTTAAACAAAATCCACGCCGGTAGCTGCGGATGTCACTCCGGAGGAAGATCCTTAGCCCACCGAGCAATTTCGCAAGGATACTACTGGCCGACCATGCATTCGGACGCAAGGGATTTGGTCCGGAAATGCGATAGTTGTCAGAGATTTTCCCCGGTCATCCATCAGCCGACAGTTGATCTACAGCCTCTCACCAGCCCATGGCCCTTTGCCCAGTGGGGACTCGATATTGTGGGAAAGCTTCCCACCGCACAAGGAGGATTCAAGTTCCTCATTACGGCTACGGATTATTTTACAAAATGGATAGAAGCAGAACCATTCGTAACCATTGATGAAACGGACGTCAAGCGTTTTGCCTGGAGGAATATTGTAACGAGGTTCGGTATCCCATATGCTTTCGTGTTGGACAATGGAGCGCAATTCGTATGAAATCTGTTCACAGATTTTTGTATGGAATACGGGATCAGATTTTTCAACTCCACGCCCTGTTACCCCCAGAGCAACGGACAAGCCGAGGCATCCAACAAGACCGTCCAGTCCGGTATAAAGAAAAGATTAGTGGTAGCGAAGGGCAAATGGGATGAACAGTTGTACCACGTCCTGTGGGCTTACCGGACCACCCCAAGAAGACCAACTGGACAAACTCCCTTCTCACTCGCATTTGGAATGGAAGCTGTCGTACCTTTGGAAGTCGGGTTACCTACCATACGGACTGAATGCTTCAGTCCAGAGAACAACGAGCAGGCCTTGACTAAAGACCTGGATCTGGCACAGGAAAGATGGGACGATGCCCGGATTAAACTTGCAGCCTATCAACAAGGGCTGGCACAAACATACAACCGAACTGTCTGGGTACGGACGTTCAAGCCGGATGACCTGGTCTTACGGAGAACGGTAGGGGCAAACAAGATGCAGAAGCTGGGACCAAATTGGGAAGGTCCATACCGCGTTACTGATATCATCAGCCCGGGCTCATACCGACTTGAAGATCTATCCGGAAGAAAGATTCCAAGACCTTGGAATGCAAAAAACCTTAGAATGTATTACCATTAAAAGGGCTTGTTGCCCCGGCCTTAGTGGCAGCACGTTTTTGTTTTCTTTCTTCATTGTAATTGTCATCCTAAGTTTGAAGAAAAAATTTCAGAAATTTGTTACTTTAGATGTGTAATGGTCCGGATGGACATCAGAGGGCTTTCGCCCCGACCAAATTTTGGTAAGGATGTTGTCAAACAGTCCAGAAGGACAGCAAAGGGCTTTCGCCCCGGCCAAATTTTGGCAAAAATGTTTTCAAACAGTCCGGAAGGACAGCAGAGGGCTTTCGCCCCGGCCAAATTTGGCAGTCTCCAAACGAGTCGAAGGGACAACGCACGGTCCGACCAGGCAACCTATGATGAAACCTACTCATTTATCCGGGTAAAATTTTGGAAGCATTTGAACATCCCGGAGCAAATCACTCCACCCATGTTCAAATGGGGCACACATATATCGTGGCGAAGCAGAGATCAGAAACTGCGTAGAAAGCACGTGAGGAAAGCAACCATCATTCCCACACCCACCAAAAACTTCCAAAAGTTTACAAAAGTTCCAAGTTCTTAAATACAAAACAAAAGAAGATTACAAGAAGCTTCGAAAAACTTGGCATCTACGGCGCACTGCACCGGCTATAATATTAGACCTCGGTAGGAGGATCATTTGCTACGGTGGATGCTGGAGGAAGATCAGCTGCCACGGTAGTGGCCGAAGGAAAAGGCGCTCGGAGCTGAGAGTCTGCCGGGACGAGTGCAGCATCCAGCCCTTGCAGGTAGCCCTTCCGGATGGCCAACTCAACCTGCTTCTGATATTCGTCCCCTACCTGTGCAAACCCGGCATCATAACCCGTAACATCCGCGTCCTCCAGCTCCCCTTTGTGCCTCTCAGCATCGTCAGCCCGGGCCTTCTTCTCCACCTCAAGAGCCTCCAGGGCATTCG
>NMUG010004754.1:0-13602 GCA_002855965.1 Monotropa hypopitys | reverse complement strand
TTTTGTTTATCAAACCTAACTTATTTCATTTTAACTGAATTTATTAAATTTTAAGTGCTGAATGTGATTACCAAATAAGTTTTTAGTCTTAAAATTTCTAAATAAAAGATTAGTTACTTGATAAAGTATTTACAGTTATTCAATTTTACTATTTTTTTAAAATAAATTAAAATATTGATTCTAAAATTTATTAATGAATTAAATTATAAAAGGACCCCACAATTTTCGGGATTTGGATACAGAGAAGCCGTTGGTGAAGATTGGATAGGTAGTGTTAGTTGACCCCAAATATTGAAGAAACCAGTATGTTGACCAATCTACTCCTACTCCCAACACACCGATGATTAAAGCTAAAGAATCATGCGATGCACACACTTCTCTTTTATTTATGAATCCTTCTTTTTATCATACAACATGCTAGTAATTGCAATAAAACTCAATTGTTTAAAAAAAAGCTACTTTGAGCATTCATATCAAAAGCAATAAATTTTAGATTATATTACTTCTAAAAAGATTCTTTTCTATTTTAACTAGCCGCCTCTTTAAATATTTAATGCAGCAGACTCTGTATTCTAACATTACATAACTAGAGGTTTGACACAGACAATTTAAAATTAAAACTCAAGATGGAAAATGTATAAGCAAATTGAAAAATGTGTATATTTTATTCTTTTTTTTTTTGTATTTGGTTTCATTTAATATTTAAAAATTTAGAGACAAATAAGAAGTTGGAGGTTAGAGAGAAAATTGGATGATCTGGAAACTTTAAAAAAATATTAGTTAATTCGGAAGAATGATATAATTGAAATATGAAAAATGTACACATTCTCAAATAAAGAAATGCTCTCCCTTTATATATAAGATATAATATTTTTATTTTAATATGTTATTTGAATGTTCATTATTTTTTTTACAAGTGTCATACTTTATAACGATTATATTCCAACAATCATATTTTTGTAACACTTACATAGGGCCCCATCCAGGGGCCCGGGAGTGTCAAATGACACATCCCATTTTGTGAAACCATTTGTTTATCTATTTGTTTTTTTGGCACACAAAAACTATTTTGTTAATAAAATTTAAAATATTTTTAAGTAATTCTGTAAAAAATAAACTAATTTGAATATATATTAAAGTGTTTCATCCAATTTTATTCAAAGTTAGATCTAAAACTTCTAATTAAAAACATAATGTATGGTTGAAATATTTAAATATAACCGAATGAACAACTTTTTTATGGTAGTTTAAAATAATATATAAAAATTTATCAATAAATCAAATTTTTCGTACAGATTCCAAAGCAATGACAGTTCCGAGATGAATTCTTGAGTCCGCCACTAGGTCCATCTATTTGAATTATTTTGTATTTGCAAGGGTTGTGTCTCATTTTTGTGGATTATAAATTTGTCTTAAAGAGAAATATAAAAAGTAACAAATTATGAATAAAATATTGAAAACTAGCCAATATGTCGTGTAGTAGCCGGACCTCACCACACATGGGCCGGACCCTATCCGCCGGATCAGTCGGCCCACTCCGGACCCTATCCATATCTCACGGAACAATCCAGAGCCGTCGGCCTCACGGACCTCCGGCAAATCACTATGGCTGAAGGACAGAACCGGCGGTTCATCATGTGCCCTTCACCATCCAGAGCAGTCTCACCGGACACCCAAAGGAGCCAGGCCGGGCCGGCCACGCGGTCTCCTTCAACCTCCGGCATACCCATCCGGACGTCAAGGAAGCGCTGCGTCTCTACTCTGCAGGAGGGACAACTTCCACCGACGGACGGTTCCATGCCAGAGGGGTCCACCATCAGCAACGATAGAGAACAATGACCTCCGACGGAGAAGTACACAGGGGGGCTATCCGTACATCAGCTGGCGTGGCCCCGATCATATTAGTGACCCAGCAGTCTGTTAGGGCATACGTCAGCACCGATTGCTCCCTCCCGTGTGCATCACGTGCTCTCGCTATTTGGTGCCAGTCAGGTTCAGCTATAAATACCCGTTGAAGGTACTGTTTACGGGACTGATTCTGATTCACTCCTTTTGGCACTTTCTCTCTCTACATTTTCTCTCTGACTGTTACTGACTTAGTCATCGAAGGCCCCTCTCGGTCGCTGCCGACCGGTGGGCTCTAACGCTTGTTTTGTAGGAGCCAAGCAGGTGTCCCCTTTTTCTCTTATAGGAAGCCTGCTCAGCCATCCATAGCAGCCGCAGCAGCCATCCGGATCAAGCACAGAGGATCCGAGGAACCATTCGTATTTCAGTCACCACATTTGGCAACTCCACTGGGGACTCTCCGTTCTCAGACTCAGGTGACCGACATCCCGTCTCTCTGTCTCTTTCCTAAGTGCTTCTCTCATCCACCATGGCCGCCGACGACCTCCGTGACGTCCATCATCGCCGACTACCTATTGCTCCTTATCCGACAGTCAGCACTTCTCAGGACCCTCCTCCAGCCCTCTTGGGGGCTGTTCTGCAGAACCCCGACGAATAGCTCCGACAGAAGGATTCGGAGATCGCCTTCCTCAAAGACCAGCTGTCCAGGCTCGCCAGCGGAACGATCCATCTCCCTCTCGTCCTTCCTGCAGACACGCAGCGCACTGAATCCTATCACACCAGGAGGCATTCGGACCTGGAGTGACGGGAAAGGCAGAACGATCACAGTCGCTCGGACAAGGGAAAGGCCATTTGCCAATCCCCTGTCCGTGAGCGCCAGTCGGGAGGCCGTCTTGCCCGGACCTCTAGGTACTGTCCTTCCTCCAGTGCCGTGTCCAGCTCTCGCTCCGGAAGATCTCGCGAGACCCTGTACCTCCTGGATGACAGAAACTTAGTCCCTGTCAAGGCTACTTCGCCGGAGATCCTTCCTAAGGAAACCTTAAAGATTAACCGCAGGCACCGCCGACAGAAGGACTACCAGTGCTCCAACAGACATCGTGGAGCGGATCGCCCCTCCGGCCATAAAAGAAGGCATTCCAGAAGGCATGACTCCCCTCCTACCGGAGACCTCAGGGATCACCTCAACTACCACCGGAGTCATATGGTTCCTAGCCCAGAGAAGAGGGCCGTGCAGCAAAAGGCTTCCATTGATGCCAGACTTCGGCAGCTCAGCTTATCTCCCTTCATCCTGGAGATCGAGCTGGCGATTCTCCCTCCAGGCTTCAATCTGCCGAAGTTCACCAAATACGACCCTAAGATGGATGCCTACACCCATCTCATACACTTCAGGAAGATCATTTCTCTTTACACCACCGATGACGCCATTATGTGCAAGGTGTTCCCCACTAGCCTAGGCACGCTGGGCTCCTTATGGTTCAACAAGCTCCCTCCACGTATCATTTCTTGCTACCGGGACCTTGAACCAGCCTTCATGGCCCAGTTTGTCACCAGCAGCAGGCAAACAAAACAGATCGACGCCTTGATCAGTCTCAAGAAGTGTCCGGACGAGAGCCTCCGGCAGTATGCTGAGAGATACTGGGAACTATTTAACAAAATCCAAGGCTGTGACCAGACGGTGGCCGCTTCTTCCTTCAAGAATGGCCTGGATAGCTCCAGACGGATCTTCGCTGATCTTACTCTCCACCCATCAGAGGACATGGACGACCTTATGCTCCGGGTGGAGAAATTTTGCCAGTTGAAAGACCTTCTCGCTGAACGGGCAACCCAGTGCCCGGAACAGCAGTTGCAAGTGCCACAATCGACAGGAGTCTGGAGACAGGTAAACACTGTCAAAGCTGGCAGGAGAAGGGGCCCAAAAGCCCCCAAGGCCTACGAATTTACTGTTGAAACTACCGTGTTCACCGAGCCTATCTATGCCATGCTCAAGCACATTGAGAACCAGCCTTTCTTCACCTGGCTGGAACAAAAGCTCGGGACAGCCAACAAAACGAAGGACAAGCGGATCCATTGCACCTATTACAAGGAGCAAGGATATTTTACGACCGGGTGCAAACCCTTCAAGTCGTACTTGGAGCTCCTGGTGCAGTAGGGTCACCTAGCTCAGTGGATCGACCATCAAAGAACTCAGGAGCTGGCACAAAAAAATGGACGTCACATCCTGTCGGAGGATAACGTACCGATGATCAATGTTATCCACGACCCCCTCAACAAGGAAGCTGTCGCTCGGCTCCGGTCAGAGATCGACCAGGCATCTGTTGCAAGATAAGTGCTCACGGTCAGTTCTAACCATAAGCGGAAGCAACCTTCTGGGAAGTCGGGATGGTCTATTACCTTCACAGAGAAGGATCTGGAATGAGTCCAGCTTCCACACAACGACGTCTTGGTCGTTACATTGCACGTCGGACCGGCCAACGTCCGGTGCATTCTCATCGATCAGGGGAGCTCCGCCGAGGTAATGTACTTCTCTCTATTCCAAACCCTTAAACTTTCTGCTGATGATTTGCAGCCAGCCGACATCCCACTTGTCGGATTCAACGGAGCTCCCGTCTGGCCGCTTGGAAGAATCACGCTCCCAGTCCGGGCAGGGTCCAAGATCGTTGACATGGAATTCATTGTTGTCGACGTCCCAAGCCTATACAATGCTATTCTCGACCGGAACTGGAACCACTCAATGCAAGCGATCGCCTCTACTTACCACCAAGTCGTCCGGTTTATTGGCACCACCGGACGACAGGAGGACATTTTGGGCGACCAGGCAGCATCAAAGCAGTGCTATATATCACCTGTCCGGGAAAACAAGGAAATAAAGTAGGTCCAATGGGTGGAGGTCCCAGACGCTCCAGTTCTCGAAGACGTTGGCGCTCCGACAGCCGACAAAGCAGTCGAGGAACTCATCACTGTGCCGATCAACGATGACGGCAGGCGGTCATTTCTCATCGGATCCTCACTACCGCTCCCGGACCAGGAAGAGATGGTGAAATTTTTAAAAGATAACATCGAGGTCTTCGCCTGGACTCCATACGAGATGCCCAGAGTGGACCCATCGTTCATCTGTCATCAGTTGAACGTCAATCCAACCTGGCACCCCGTCGTCCAAAGACCGCGACATTCCTCTTCGGCACATACCCAAGCGGTCATAGAGGAGGTGGACCGGCTGCTGGAAGTAGATGCCATCTGGGAGGTTCAGTATCCCACCTGGTTGTCCAACACAGTGGTCGTCAAAAAGAAGTCTGACAAATGGAGAGTCTGCGTCGACTATACAAACCTTAATGATGCTTGCCTGAAGAACTGCTTCCCTTTAGACAGGATTGATCAGCTGGTCGATGCCACCGCCAGACACCGGAGACTCAGCTTCATGGATGCCTACAGGGGCTATCATCAGATCTCAATGGCCAAGGAAGACATGGAGAAGATGGCCTTCATCACCCCCAAGAGAGTGTATTGCTACAAAGTCATGCCCTTTGGCCTCAAGAATGCCGGAGCCACTTATCAGCGGATGGTCTCCCGGATGTTCTCCCGGCAGATCAGGGACACAATGGAGGCTTATATCGATGACATGGTGGTCAAAAACAAGCGGGCGAGCGACCACATCCGGCACCTGGCAGAGGTCTTTGATATTCTGAAAAGGCATGGCCTCCGTCTTAACGCCGAAAAGTGCGCCTTCGGTGTGGGTTCTGACAAGTTCCTCGGTTATCTTGTCACCAGCCGGGGAATAGAAGCGGACTCCTCCCAGGTCACTGCATTAACAAACCTCAGGCCTCCGTCCACCATTAAAGAAGTCCAGCTGCTGACTGGCATGGCGGCAACCCTAAATAGGTTTATTAGCCAGTCATCTGATCTTTGTCGGCCCTTCTTCCAAGCCATCAAAACCAGCCGTCACAGCTACAAGTGGACTGAAGAATGCGACCGGGCACTCCAGCAACTGAAACAGTACATCTCCAGTCCTCCGGTTTTGGTCACACCAAAGGATATGGAGCCTCTTATTCTGTATCTAGCCATCTCCCAGTATGCTGTCAGCTCTGTCCTCTGCCGGGCAGAAGGAACTGACCACCAGCCGGTCTACTACACCAGCAAGACTCTCCTTCCTTCCGAAACCAGGTACTTGCCTCATGAAAAACTTGCTCTTGCTTTGGTTTCTGCTTCCAAGAAATTGCTGACATATTTTTAGCAGCACACCATCACCGTGTTGACGGAGCACCCACTGAAGGCAGTCCTCTGGAAGGCTGGTCTCTCCAACCGGATCTCAAAATGGGCAGTCGAACTGGCCAACTTTGACATCAAGTATCAGCCCAGGACGGCCACCAAATCCCAGGTGTTGGCCGACTTTGTTGCCGAATTCTCTCTGGGGGTCATCCCCCAAGAAGTGCCGGTGGAATCTCCGGCCAACGCCACGGATCTGCAGGTCACCTTCTCGTCTACTGCTCTGCCTCTATGGCGCTCTGGCACTTGTGCCCAGTATCTGGAGGAACAATGCAGCTCTTTCACGGGGATGTCTAGAGACTGCACGTTGACGGCGCATCGAACAACAGAGGCTCTGGCGCATGCATCGTTCTGGTTTCTCTGGGGGGAATCACTCATAAAAATGGCCTGTCTATCGAATATCCGGCCTCCAACAACGAGGCAGAATATGAAGCCTTGATCTCCGGACTCTGCCTCGCCATCAACATTGGGGTTAAGGACATCTGTGTATTCAGCGACTCTCAGTTGGTCGTCAACCAGCTGACCGGAGAATACGGCGCCCGGAATGACAGAATGTGCAAGTACCTCAACGCCACCATTGAAGAGATGAAGAAGTTCAAGACATTCCAGATTGAACAGATCTCAAGAGAGCACAACTCCCATGCAGATGCCTTAGCCAAGCTGGCCTCCGCCTGTGCACCCTCCGGCCAACAGACAATCTCCTTCGGCATCATCTCACAGCCAAGCTATGAACCTCCGGTCAACAAGGTAAACAGCATATCACATGGTCCCAGCTGGATGGATGAACTTCTGGCCTTCCTCAAATTAGATACACTGGCGGAGGATCGTCGAGAGGCCCATCACATCCATTACAAGGCGGCAAACTTTTGCCTATCCCCAACGGAGGCGCTCTACCAACGATCCAAAACCAACCCATATCTGCTTTGCATCCATCCAGCTCAGGTCCTAGCAATTCTTAAAGAGCTGCACTCCGGCAGTGGGGGATGTCACTCCGGAGGGTGGTCCCTAGCCCATCGAGCAATCACTCAGGAATACTGGTGGCCAAAATGTGCAAGAATGCTGAAGACTATGTCCGGACATGTCACAAGTGCCAGCTATTTGCTCCGGAAATCCACTGTCCAGACGAAGACCTGCAACCAGTGACCAGTCCATGGTCGTTCGCCCAATGGGGCATCGACATCGGCAGCAAGCTTCCAACTGCTCTGGGCGGGTTCAAATTCTTTATCACAACAACAGACTACTTCGCCAAATGGGTTGAGGCCGAACCCATTGTCACTATCACAGTTGTCGACGTCAAGCGTTTCATTTGGAAAAATGTCATCTCCATATTCGGCGTGCCTTATGCCATAGTGTCGGACAACAGCACCCAGTTCGTCGGCGACCTTGTTTCCAACACATGTGATGAGCTAGGCATCAAGTTCTTCAACTCCACCCCCTACTATCCCCAATGCAATGGCCAGGCCGAAGCTTCAAACAAGACCATTTTAGCTGGTCTCAATAGAAGGCTGGAGTCGAAGAGGGGGAAATGGGAAGAAGAGCTCTCACATGTACTCTGGGCTTACCGGACCACTCCACGTCGGTCAATTGGTCAGACTACTTACTCTATGGCCTTCGGCGTGGAAGCAGTCATTCCAATTCAGACTGGGTTCCCAACCATCCGGACGCAACACTTTGATCAGCCGACAAACGATTCAACCCTGGCTGCCGACCTGGATCTCGCAGAAGAAAAAAAGGAGTCTCCCAGGATCAGACTGACCTCCTATCAACAAGAGGTGTCCAAGGGTTTCAACAAAAACATCTGTGTCCGGATATTTAAGCCGGACGAACTAGTCCTCTGGAAGGTGGTCCTGAAAAGCAAGAAGCAGAAGCTCATGCCTAACTGGGAGGGTCCGTTCAGAGTCACTAAAGTCGTCGGCAAAAGAGCCTACAAACTGGAAGAAATGGACGACACGCCTATCGGCAAACCATGGAATTCCCTAAACCTTAGAAAATATTATCATTAACTTGTATTTCAAACATCGGATTTTATAATAAAATTCATTTTTCAAACCTGGTCTGGTGTATTCCATCAGTCGGTAGTTCCATTTCTCCAGTCGGTTCCCACCCCTTGGCCAAGCCTCTGGCAGTCTTCTGCCAGGCTTCGGTTGGTCAAGGACCCTTCCTTGGTCAAGACTTCAGCAGTCATTTGCACCGGCCCCCGGCCAAGGAAGGATTTTTGCCACAATGGCCGAGCCTCCGGCGGTCATACGCCAGGCTTCTGTCGGTCCTGACATAATACCCTCATGGGTTCTCCCCTTGATCGTGCCTTCAGCAGTCGTCTGCACCGGTTCTCGGCCAAGGAAGGATTTTTGCCACAATGGCCGAGCCTCTGGCGGTCATCCGCCAGGCTTCTGTCGGTCCTGGCATAATACCCTCATGGGTTCATCCCCATTGGCCAAGCCACCGGCAGTCATCTGCCAAGGCTTTCGTTGGCCAGGACAACAATCGGTGACCAAGTTTCCGGCAATCGTTTTCTAAGGCTTCTGTTGGTCCCATTAAGGCCAAGCCTTCGGCAGTCATCTGCCAGGGCTTTCGTTGGTCTCAACCTGACAGATAAGGCCCTCCGGCAAACGTTAATGGGCCTGGTAAACCCCTCAGTGTGACTGGAGGTTATCACTTGCACAAATTATAAGCAGCAAGTACAAAAAACATAGAAAGCATTTACTCCCAAAATAAAAGAGAAAAGGTTGTCCGAAGCATATTACAAAAACATTGATTTTCCAAAAAAACAACAAAAAATAAAGCAGGGGGAAGCTCCCCTTCATTCTTCTCCCAGAGGATCCTCTCCGGCATGATGGTCATTTCCCTCTTCTCCTTCTTCCCCTTCTTCTTCTTCTTATTCTTCCCCTCCCTCCAGGAAAGTGTCTTCTATGGGTGGCGGCAGCGCCTCCTGCTCCCCGACATAGCCCCAGGCGGAATGATTTTCATTGACGGCTGCTTTTTGCAGCGCCAAATCATATCTGATCCTGTGGCCCAGTGTGTAGCTGTTGTGATGCTGCTCGACTACCTGTGTCCGACACTGTTCCGCGTATGTCTTCCGGCCATCGGCAATACCCTCCTTATACCCCTAATCATTCGCTTTCTTAGCCATGTCCCCTGCCTTTTTCTTCTCCGACGCCAGCTATTTCTTCGATGAATGCTTTTCATGTTGTAGGGACTTATCCAGGTCGGCGCTCTTTTTATTCTCCTGCTCTAATGCCTGCCACAGGTTAACAATTTCAGCATCCTTGCCGGCGGCCTGCTCCTTGAGTTGAATCCTTTCGCTGTGAGCTTGCAAGAATTTGGGGTAGGCGGTAGAAAAACAAATGATGCCCTGCAAAAATAAACAATCGATCAGCAAACAGAATGAAGTGAAGAAGTCCGGATAGCTGACCGAAGCAATACCTCGATCAAGAAGAAAATCCCTTCTCCATCCTTGCAACGAAGGTCTCCGGCAAGGAAGCCCTGTTCCCCGGAGACTCTAGAAGGTGAGCAAATCTGATCCCCAGTTCGTTGTTGGTCACCACATTGTCACCCGCCAGGATTGGAGTACCGTCCGACCAGGTCGGATGTGGCTGCCACACCTCATCGGTACCCACGACCGGCTGCTTGCCACGGTCTTCGACAGAAAGTGAAGAGGTCCTACCCTGGAGCGACCGGACACGGCTATCCAAGGGCTCCTCCCTCGTCCTTCCAGCTCCGGCAGCAGCAGCCGAGGTCCCGCTGGTTTCGGTCTCAGCAGTGGGGTGGGTGTCCCCTGGGGTAGGTGGAACTTGGAGCTGAGCAGTGGCGGTCGGTGCAGCACTGGAAGAAGATCCTCTCTTCCTCTTCCTCACATAGTCAGTCTTCAGTGGCCGCACATCTTCTTCAAAACCTTCTCTGACCATCTCTGGAACTAGTGGAGGCAGCAGCAGCTCGGCGACGCTCTCTCTTTCTCTTGTCCTCCAAGAAGGACAGGTAGGTCGACTGGTATTTGAGCAGACAGGGTACGTATCTCTCTGGAAAGGCCCGGAGCGCAGTAATGTGAGCAGCAGCGGCTCGATTCTTTAGCCGGAGAGTAACTCTGGAGAGGGCTGCAAGATAGAAGAAATGTTCAGTCGGCATGAAAATAGAACAAAAGTTACAAGTATGAAGACACAGCAATAGCTTACCAGGCGATCCCTTATCGGTCGGCAGGGGCTGACTCCCGTCAGAAGGGTTATTATAGCCTCCGGACACGACCAAGTAAATATTCGCCCACTTTTCGGAGTCCGGGAGGTGAGTAAACAGGTCTCCAGTTCCTGCCCGAGCGCTCAAAAAATATCGCTCGGACTTCTTATTATGGGAAAGGGTAAAAAGAGAAAAACGATCAGGTACAATAAGGGCAAGTCCCTGGGACCGGCACAGCTCTATGATGCAGCCGGCCACTCTGTACGTGTTGACCATCAGTTGGGCTGGGGAGAGTCCGTACTCTCGAAGAAGGTCCCTAATAAAATCATCCACGGGCATCCGAAGGCCCCCCTCGGTAATGGTCATGAGGGGGAAGGATACATAGCCGTCGCCATATGGGACCTCCTCTGGTTCAAAGAGAAACTCCATCATAACGTCGATAGGAATGACATATTTCTCTCTGAAGTCCTCCGGCAAAAAAGCCCCAGATTTGGAATACCGGAGGTAAGGGCAAACGCGTCTACCGGAAGGTCCAGCCGCCTTATCTGCCTCCTTAGCGATTTCTTCAACCTCCATAGGGGCAGGAGGGAGGCGAGCGTTCAGTGGGCTCGCTGATACAACCGCACTGTCGATCGCCTCAGCAGCAGTCCCAAAAGAAGTTGACGACCCATTACCGGATTGGCAGTCGGAAAAAGTTGGCGACTCATCACCAGATTGGCGGTCAAAACTGCCCTCCACATCAGAGCTCGTGTGTGTGACACTGGAATCTGACATCTCCTGCTCACGTCCTGTCAGACATAACCAAAACGAAAGTTAGAGGGCGATAAATCCCCAGAAATGGGGCTTGCGTCGACTCTACTTGCCCTTTGCCAAAGGGATCATAACCCATTGACGAAGGGGTGGTAGTCCGACAGACAGGCAGTCGGACCAGCTGGTCTCCCACCGATCGGGTAGAAGACCATCCTAATGCATAGAAGTGCAAACTTATGAAGTCCGGAAATTACCTGAAGATCAGAAAGATGAAGTCCTGAAGGCTTGAAGAGATCTGAAGACTGGGAGTCGGTAGCACAGGCGTCGGAGAACAAAGTTTACAAGTGAAGTCCTCATCCCCCATCCCTCGTATTTATAGAGAATTGAGGGAAGCAAAAAGCCAGCTGCCTCGCACGATCCGCGAGGCGGCGGTTGATCCAACCAATCAACGACGTGCACAAGCTTCGAAGAATGTCCATCGCATGTCCCGTCCGCATGCCCGACATCCTCATCAAATCAGAAGATGACACGTGGCTATCTCAAAAGCGGCGGCTACGAGGTAATCATGACAACCTACAGATGCACCGGACAGTGCGCATGCTGACAACACATCTGTATGAAGCCTCCCGCAGCAGCCTTCTGATTCCACTTTATATCAGGCGACGTCCGTAAGAACTCGATCAATCCTTCCCAACAAGTTGAAAAGAATTGAGGGGCTATTATAGTAGCCGGACCTCACCACACATGGACCGGACCCTATCAGTTGGATCACTCAGCCCACTCCGGACCCTATCCATATCTCACGGAGCAATCTAGGGTCGTTGGCCTCGCGGACCTCCGACAAATCACTATGGCTGAAGGACAGAACCGGCGGTTCATCATGTGCCCTTCACCATCCAGAGCAGTCTCACCAGACACCCGAAAGAGCCAGGCCGGGCCGGCCATGCGGTCTCCTTTAGCCTCCAGCATACCTGTTGGTCCCTATGTACTCAATGCAATGGACAACCAAGAGGGGGGGTGAATTGGTTTGTTAACTAAAATGCCCAAATAAAAATTTCTTTCCAAGATAAGACAATTTTAGGCAAGTTAGTGCGGAAGACTTAACTATTCGAAGTGTGATGAATATCACAAGTTCAAATATCAATCTAATTAAAGCACCAAATGAATCCCTTTCGTTATACCTAGATTGTTGCAATACGGCAACGGTTGAGGTTTCCGGTTTTCAAATGGTTCTAAATAACTAGATTAATAAAGAGACTTGGATCTTGAATTCCAAGCACTTTGAACAGTATAGTGAAAATGTAATGTTTGCTCAAAAAGTAAGGGCAAAGAAAATAAAGAAGTAAAGGCAAGTGATACAAGGATTTATAGTGGTTCGGTTAGGGATTGTCCAAGTCCCTAACTTTACATCCACTTCTCTTACCAATAAGTAAGAGTTCTACTAATTTTACCTTTACAACTTTCGGGTAGTTGTCAAACCCTTACACAAGTGAGTAATTTCCCAAGGCTTCTCAAACCTTTTAGATGAGCTTCTTCCCAAGGCGGCTCCCATCTTCTTGATGAGCTACATCAATGGAGGCTCTCTCCTTTCTTTATTGAGCTTCTTCTCAAGGTGGCTCCCACCTTCTTTGCAAGCTTCAAGTCTCCTCCAAGACTTGAACTTGACTCCAATCTTTGTTCTTCAAATCATTGTTGCAAGCTTGAATCTTCAAGTCTTCAAGTCTTGACTTCCAATGTAAGCACAAATGTACAAGAAAGATATGAGGAAGACAACCCCTTCCTCAAGGTGATAATAAGGCTCAAGGCTCAATATGAATATTACAAAGTGGAATATGAGCTCTCTCTAAGAATATACAAAGTGTAGGATCACAAACTCTCTTCTAACATAATCTTTACAAGTGTAGAAAATAGAGAAAGAGAGATTTTAGAGTATTGTAGAGAGATTTAGAGAGAAAGAGTGAGACATAGATGTTAACAAATCTTGGGCATAGTCTCAACAAGTTTCTAGGACCCCAAGGGTCCAATTTATAGGCCACAATCCAAAACTAGCCGTTTATGACTGTTTGGTGGCATTGTTGTAATTAAATGTAACTTTAAAATTGAAAATCAACATTTTTACAAAGGCCGGTATGAGGCCGGTAGGCAACCGGTGTACCGACCGGTATACCGGGCGGTATACCGGTTAGTACAAATTTTGCCCATTTTGAAAGAAGAGAAGCTACTGGCCAATTTTACCAAAATCCGGTAACTAGCCGGTATGCCAGCCGGCATACCGTCCGGTATACTGGTTTGGATTCCGGTGAGGATTTGAGGCATCAAATCTAATCCAAATTTGACGAGGCTTGATTCCTTGGATAATTAATTTAATTCTCTAGATTTTTCATGAAGAAAATAACTTGGAAAATGTAAAGATTAAAATGACTATTTAAGAGCATCATTTTCCAAGTATTTTTCAAAAAATATTTTAAGTCCAAAATAGAGAATCAAATATTTTAGGAGCATGCAAGGATCAAAGAAATGTTTAGAAAGATTTTCAAACATTGGAAACAATATTCCTTAGCCTCAATCAAATGTCATTAT